>CAUYQV010016986.1:0-11797 GCA_963574575.1 Galagoides demidoff | reverse complement strand
TACTGAGAACTTGGGGGTTTTATGAAACTTGGGACTTTTTTCCTTGTACCTGAAGCTTGTTCTTGGCAACTCTAGGAGGAAGAAGGGGGCCTGGGAACATGTTCTCGGCCACCCTGGGGGGAGGAGGGACTTGCCTTGTTCCTGGAGTGGACTCTGCGGGGAGAAGGGAGGAGGAGGGAAATGGGCTGGAGAGGGTGGGGGGAACAGGTGAGGGCTGGGGAACAGGAGTGGGCAGGGGAAAGAGGGCTGGGTTACAACACTTTTATAGGATATAATCATAATCTAGACAGTTTATTGCTACAAAATAACAAGAGGGAAACCCTGAAAAGCCTGTGTGTTACTGGTCCTAAGAACACATGATCTATGATAAGATGGCACTATTGAAATGATTAGGAGAGTAACTTGGGAAAGTAACTCAATCTAGCACTTGTAGGTCTGGTATTAAGTACGAACAGACTTTTTTCTGAGTCACGCTGATTATTGCACTATATCATACCTTCTTTCTTCTTGATAATGAAATATTCTCAGTTCTTCTTACTCCCGGGGCCTGTTCCAGTTCTGCAGTAGACTGGGTACAAATGACTTGCAGTTCTAGTTTGAGATACGCAAGTTCTATTCACATGTCTTAGCAAATGATATGGTATTTGAGGCATTTGCCTACATAAGTAAGGGACCAACACATTTGCCTTTAAAATTATCAACACACTGATGCCTTCGTTGACCAAGTTGATCTTTCTCTTGCTGCCTGAGAAAACAACTGATGAAAGACATAGTAAGGGAAGGAGACCTTTTGAAGGTAGAATTTAATCTCACGACTACAGTCAATACCTGTTTTCCTCTGTTCTCTTTCATGTTATTAGTTACATTTTCAATTGGTAAAATACGTGAGGTACCTGAAAACTGAGTCCTGGTAGGACTTGTGGTTATCAGCTTCTTCACCTAGTCATGAAACTCTGTAATGAGGAAGATTGTGCGTCTCTTATCTTTTTGTTTTGAATATCAACCACATTGCTATTTGCCTTTATAAAGTAGCCTGAAATGTGAGCCCATTCACTAAATTTGTTGAGATAAATGGGGATACTTTGTCTTAAGTTTCTGTACTAAAAAAATCCCCCCCCCCCCGTAATAACACTAAACTTTGAAAATCACTGTTTATTTCTAATAGCACCTAAGTTGACGTAACAGTACATATTGTTGAGATTCAGTGCCTGGTTGAATGGAAATTGAATTTGCCCTTAATTTGCATCTGTTACTCCACCTCCAGCAGTCTTTTATAATATTAACTCTGCTCTGAGTATGCTAAGATTTATCAAATCTTCTCAGAGATGAGATGTGTTTTATCTGTAAACAAAACGACATGATGTGTTAGTAGACTACTCCATAAGAACATAAATATGTAGATTTTATTCTTAATAATGAAAACATAGAATTATACATTAATAAGATTATGGTGGACAACTTTTGAGGTCCGCAAAAGGTATTTTGTTTAATAAACATAATCCCATTGATAATGGGTTCTAGTATGCTTATCATCAATATATTACAATTAAATATTCATTTATCCTTTTTTATTTTTTTTTTTGAGACAGTGTCTCACTCTATCACCCTGGGTGGAGTGCCAGGGATCATAGCTTACAGCAACCTTGAAATCTTGGGCTCAAGCGATCCCCTTGCCTCAGCCTCCCAAGTAGCTGAGACTATAGGCACATGCACCATGTCTGGCTTGTTTTTGTTTTGTTTTTAAGATTCTTTCATTAAATCATAGCTGTGTACATTAATACAATCACAGGGTACAGTGTGGTGTTTTCATATACATTTTGAAATACTCTCATCAAACTGGTTAACATAATCTTCATGTCATTTTCTTAGTTACTGAGTTAAGACATTCATACTCTGCTTTTAGAAAGATTCACTTGTACCCTTGTTGGATAAACCATAGAAGTGACCCCTCCTATCACCCTCCACCCATTCACCCCCCCTTCTCCCTCTCCCTCCTCATATTCTAAGGCTATAATTAGGTTATAACATTCCTATGAAAGCTATAAATTAGTTTCAAAATAGGGCTGTGTAAATTGGTTACTTTTTCTTCCATTCTTGAGATACTTTGCTAAGAAGAACATTTTCCAGTTCCATCCATGTAAACATGAAGGAGGTAATGTCTCCATCTTTCTTTAGGGCTGCATAATATTCCATGGTGTACATATACCACAATTTATTGATCCATTCGTGGGTTGATGGGCACTTGGGCTTCTTCCATGATTGTTTTTCTTTTTAGTAGAGGTGAGAACTTCACCTTGCTCAGGCTAGTCTGGAACTTCTGAGCTCAAGCAGTCTACCCGTCTTGGCCTCAGAGAGTGCTAAAATCATTCATCTGTTCTTAAAAATATTTTCTAGATTTATTGAGGTATAATTGACAAAGAAAAAAATATATATTTAAAGTATACCAACTGATGTTTTGATATACACTGTGAAACAATTATAATAAGCCAATTAACATATCCATCAACTTGCATAGTTACCATTTTTGGTGTGTGCGTGTGATGAGAACATTTAGATCTACGTTCTTACTCTTAATTCATGTATCCAATACAATATTATTATCTATTATCTATGCTGTACATTAGATCTCCAGAACTTACTTATCCTGCATAACGGAAACTTGGGACGCTGTGACTAACATCTCCCCCTTTCCACCAACCCTCAGACCCTGGCAACCCCCATTGTACTCTCTGCTGCTGTCAGTTCACATGTTTTTAGATTCTGCATATGAGTGAGATCATGCAGGATTTATCTTTCTGTGGCTGGATTATTTTGCATAATGTCCTTTAGTTTCATCCATGTTGTTTTAAATGATAGGATTTGTTTTTCTTTTTTAAGGCTGAATAATTGGCCATCACATGTCCTTCATTCTCTCATCTCCATGGACATTCAGAGCTTTTCATGCTTTGGGTACTGTGAATAATGCTGCAGTGAACGAGGAAGTTCAGTGTCTCTTTGACTTACTGAATTCATTTCCTTTGCATGCATACCCAGAAGAGGGATTGCTGCATCATGTGGTAGTTCTGTTTTTATTTTTTTGAGGATTGTCTGTGCTGTCTTCCATAATGGCTGCACCAATTTACATTCCCACCAGAAGGGTAAAGGGGTTCCCTTTCTTCCATGCTTGTTATCTTTTGTCTTTTTGGTAATAGACATTCTAGCAGGTGTGAGGTTATCTCATTGTGGCTTTAACTTTCCTTTCCCCGATGATTAGTGACACTGAGCAATTTTTCATATACTTCTGGGCCATCTGTGTTCTTTTGAGAAGTATCTATTCTGATTCTTTGCCCACTTAAAAATATTTCTATTTGTTCTCTTTCTGTTGAGCTGTTAGAGCTCCTTATATATTTTGCTTATTGATTTTTCATCAGATATATGACTTGCAAATATTTTCTTCCATTCTATGGGCTGACTCTTGCTCTGTTGATTGTTTGCTTTACAGAAGACTTTTAGTTTGATGTAATCCCATTTATCTAATTTTGCTTTAGTTGTCTGTGTTTGGGGGTCAAATCCAAAAAGTCATTGCCCAAACCAGTGTCATGAAGCCTTCCCTCTAGGTTGTCTTTTAGTTGTTTTACATTTTTGGGTCTTACATTTAAGTCTTTAATCCATTTTATTTGATTTTGTATGTTGTGTGAGATAGTGGTCCAATTTCAAGTTTTTGCATGTGGATATTCAGTTTAATCACCACTGATTAAAGAAACTATCATTTTTCCATCTTAGCACCTGTCACTGGACATAAAAGCATGGGTTTACTTCTAGACTTTCTATTCTGTTCCATTGGTCTTATGTCTGCATTTATGCTAGGACCATACTGTTTTGATTACTATAGCTTTGTAGTATATTTTAAAGTCAAATAGTGTGATGTCTCTAGCTTTGTTCTTCTTGATCAAGATTGCTTTAGTTACTTGGGGTTCTCCTGTTCCATGTGAATTTTAGTTTTAAAAAAAATTTCTGTGAATATTCCATTGGAAATTTTATTCTTTTAAAAAAAATTTATTTATTTTTTTTTTAGAACTCAACTATAGCATGGTACCATTTTTAAGTTTACAATTCTGTAGTCTTAAATACATTCATATTGTTACAACTATCATCAGCATCCATCTCCTGGAAGTGTTTCTATCTGGTAAAATTGAAACTCTTTACCCCTCCAACAACCTCATTCTTCCTGATCCCAACCTCCTGGCATCCACCATTCTATTTTCTGTCTCTATGATTCTGACCACCATTCTATTTTCTGTCTCTATAATTCAAAGTATTCAAAGTATTCACATAAGTGAAATCACACAGTATTTGTATTTATGTGACTGGCTTATTTCCCTTAGCATATTATCCTCAACTTTCATCCATACGGGATCATACGCTATATCCAGCTCACCTCCTCCTTGCTGTGCTCCCTGAGCTGTAACTCCAGGCAGTGTCTCTGTGCCTGGTATGCCTGGGTTCTCTCTTTTTCCCCAGTTATACTAGGAGAGCTCAGCTGAACCATCCTGGTGTGCCATCTTGCTCTGCCTCTATAATTACTCTTAATAATTCCTCATGGCTAAGAGAAAAAGGAGTTTTTATATCCATATTCTAGTCACTTCCTTTTGAAAAATGTCTTTTTTCAGGAGAATATTTAAGCAGTTAAAGATAAAAGCTATGTTAATTCAAATTTTAAATCCTTTATCCATGCTTGTCCACTGTTTCCTCTGTGTTACTTGGTATCACAGTAAGATTTATAAATAGCTTTAGCAAATGATGTACAGAGAATTCTCTCACTCTTTTTCTTCCCCGACTCCTCTACACACATCAGGCCATTGGAGAAAACAGTCTGCTCCCTAGGTTCTTTGTAATTTCCGCAGTCCATGGTGCTGGGATGTATGCTGTTTTTGGTATTGGGCAGTTGGCCTCTAACACTAAGACTTTGGTTCTTAGAGTGGCTGGGCACACCCCTTGCACTTGTCTTGCAACTGGCTCTTGTTTTCTTTCAGCACCTCCGACCTTTAGTCATAGTTTATGACATCAGAGAAGTTCTCCAGTTTCTTTCCACAGCTAATGTAATGAAGATCCTGATTTTCAGTCCCCTATTTCCGTAATTACCCTAAAATTCCAGAGGCATCTTTTGGCTCATCTTGAGTGAGAAAAAACTTCCCATGTGGTTCTTATCTTCCTTCTCCAAGGCTGGTTTGCAGACCCTTCTCTGTCAGCCCTCTTCATCTTCCCTTGGGTAGCTGTGACATGTGGTATTGGTAGTGGAAGGACGGTAGCTCATGAATATGTATTTGTTTGGAGTTGATCAACTTTAATATCCTGGTTTAAAAGTAGGAAAGTGTGTATGGAATTTGGAATTCAAAACTAAAATTGTCTGCTTAATAATCCATCTATTTTTATTCTTAGTTATCAGGTTGATTAAAGGGCCAAAGGGTCATCATTGGATATCTGAGTATCTATAAGGGTAAATTTTAATGATACGTCTCATCACCATCACATCATTAATGACAAATACATGAAAACTGTTAATAACATATAATTCAAAGTATTCAAAGTTACCTGGTCTTATTTAAAAGTATCTTATTTAGTACCAATAAGGAAACTCCGATAAACTTTTATAAGGGACAGTGTGAGGAGGCAAGAAAGACATGTTTGAGAAGGAGATACTATGAATCCTCAATTCTTGAGATAGCTTAATCAGGTAGTTATAATTGTAGACCAAATGAAGGATAATGAATCAGAACACCAGTGAAGATACTGAGATTGGATTGGAATTAAAATTATTTTGATATTAGAATTAGAGAATTTATAGCTATCTTCCAGTGGTGAGAGAACACTAATCACGAACAGTGATGTATAGCTTCCCAACTGGATGTATTGGTAATCCTATAAATGGAAATAGGAACACATATGGTGAATAGAATCCGAGGGTTAGATTGACGAAAGTCACCACATAGAGAAGTTCTACCCACAGTTTAAAATACTTGTTTAGAGTTTCGAAAAAAGGCTAATAATAGATGTACTATATACATTTGAAACTGTGGAACACTGTTGAATTGATATAAATAAAAATGAGAAGCGGGAGGGTATAAGAAAAGAGACCATCTTTAGGGAAAGATGTCCATTGGGAGTAGCAACAAGAAGGGAATTTGGAAAATGAGGTGAAAGAGGGTTGGGAAGACAGAAAGCAGGGGATGTTCCAAGGATGGAGAGTAACGTACTGGGTTTTGCTGTTGAGAAGACGAGTAGAATAAGGAGGGAAAAGAAGAAAAAGTGACTGATATTGGGAGGAATTGTTTTGCCCAGCAGAAGTTACAGTAGAATTATGAGACTCATGCACAGATGAAAATTCAGTCTGTGGTAACGTGGAGGAGTGAATGGTGGTGTAGTAGGTAGAGATAGCGTATAGCATTTAAGGCATTTGATGGTGAATGGAAACACTGAGACAGCTTAAGGAGGGGGTGTGGTGTGTACATAATTTGAAGGACTCTGTTTTAGTTTTGTTTAGAATCTGAAATAAATTGAAGCTTCTAAAATACTAATTTCATTTTGTAGTTCTATTGGCATTCAGTGTTCTTGACATGTTGAAAGTCCTTTGCATACCTTTGTACAGTTGTCCAGGAGCACAGCTCATATGTTAAAGAGCAGCGAGCTCCTGACTGCCCAGCTCTCAGGGAAGAGGCCTCTTCGGAGGCTTCTCTGAGAACACAGCCTCTCTCTCTGGCAGAGCCTACAGACTTAGTTGACAATAGACCTCTTCCCTTTTTAGGCAAATGCTCACAGACGTTTCTAAGAGAATTTTGACAACTTTCTATTGAAGATGTATTAGGTAAGAACATGTCAAACTTGGAAATTCAAGAGTGTTTTTTTCTCCACTCATATGAGGGATAAGAAGTGAGTGAAATGGAAATAGAACTTGGTACACTGGCTTATTTTTTTCTTTTACTATATTAAATTTCATTCCTAGTACTTCCTAGTAAAAATCATGATGTTTTAAAATTACCTTTCCAACACAAGAATCACTTTGTAAATAAGAGCTGAACATTCAAGTCACAGAGGAAAGCGTGAGGAAAATAAAGCGGTTGTATCTTCTTACTCTCCTTGGCTTTGAAGATCCCACTGATTTAATAACCTTCAAATTACATTTAGGTTTACTGCATATCAAGGCCAAATAGTGTTGTTTGCCAATTATTATATTAGAAAGAAATCTTGTGTTAACTTAGAAATGAAGTAATTTCTTTCTTTGAATGAGTAGAATTAAGTTGGAGGCCTTAATCACGCTGTCTATTTAAACTGTTTGTCCAAATCTTTTCATGAGAATGCCTAAGGGATGTCTTTCCAACCCCCATTACCACACGTTTGGGAAAATATTAGATCTTAATAGCAAGACATGTGGATACATTTTCTACTGGCATTTTTTAATCTGGAATTTAATTTAAGAATTTAATCTCATTTTCTCTTGGAGTGCTCATTTCTTTGCATAGAGATGAAGTGTGGGCCGTCTCATTTAAGGAAATTTTCTAATTCTTCAAGAATACATAAACCTACATTCAAATAAAAATTGAAAAGGAGTTGCAGTTAACAGAGGATTTCTCTTACCACATCATTTTTATTGAAGATAAAATTTAAGCCTGAGTATAGAAGAAAACATAAACCAGATGCAAAGATATTTAGAAAAGATCATAAGAGAAGATAATAATAATCACTGAGGGTTATTGAGCTGGTACCCGCTGGTTATTGAGCCAGACACTGCTCAGATGATGCGCATTTATTATATTATTTATTCTAGGAATTATGTCAGATAGGTGCTAGTATTATCTTTAAAGGCACAGAGAAGTTAAGTAACTTCAATAAGGTCACATAGCTGGTGAGAATGGAGTTCAGAATCTGGACTCAAGCAGTCTGACGTCAGAGATGGAACTTGTTCTCAAAAATACCCTTTGAATAACTTACTTCATTTGTCAACAACTGTTAGTATGAAGAATTAGTTTTCAAATGTGATATAAAATTTTGGAAATCAACAAAAATGGAGAAATAATGGATTACCTACTAGCTGTAATATTTTACATAAAGCCATTTCACAAATTTCTTTTAGTAGACTCAGTATTAATGTTAAAAAAGGGATTCCTCGTGTTTTCTTGACTACTGTAAGCATTCCGTATCCTAATTCAAATCAATAGTAAAGATGCTGAACAGAACAGGGCTGGACAGAGTCCCTATCATAAAATATAAATGTCATTCATGGTGGAAATCATTCTAGTAGCTTTGGGTGAATGGCAGATAAATTAAAATGCAAAGCTATCAAAGAGTATGGAGTCCATATTTTACCATTTTGTCAGTTCAAAATGAGAAGTTTTGTCAAATGTCTTGGTTAAATTCAAATAACTACATGGTTCAGGAGTGAACTTTTAAAAGGACCAAGAAAGTGCTTCTGCCAGCAACTGTAATCTCTGATATCCCACTTTTGCTTTTAGAGAATTTTAAAAAGTATATAAAAATTAATGCACCAGAGAAGCAAGAATTTTTTTGAAGGTTATTCTTTTCCTTGGAGGATAGGAGAAGAGGAAGTGACCCTACTCATGACTTTCTGCTAGAAACCATAATATACCAAGGGAAATGGTTTCTTCTCGCTGTGCAGCAAGGCTATCAGGGACAGAGTGCAGATGAGCAGTCTTTCAAGAAGTACACAGACCTGAATTTGGATCCCATCAGGAAAAAGGTAAATTTTGTGTTAAGAGAGAGCACAGCAGAGAGATCCAGTTGGTGCATATATTGTTCGTATATTATTCATAGTAGATTTCAGGAGCTGAGCAAAGCAAGAGAAACAAAGTCCATGGGAAAATATGCAGAAAATGTGTGCAAGGGAGGTGCAGAAAAGAGACAATTCCAAATGAATGAAAGTAAAGGAAGAGTGAGCTCTTGTGTAATATAACTGAGTTAGCCAAGATGGCGACTGTGTAAGAACGCTGACCCAGTTAACTTGACCTAACAGATTCTCCAGCTCCTAAAGTAAATTCCCGCCAGCATGATGTGCCTATAAATTGTTCCACTTAATTATTAAATGTATTTGTTTAGAAGTTTACCTAGAGAGTCATTAAATAATTCTTCAAAAAATGATCTTTTTTTAGAATTCTGGGTGAATTATTTGGGAGAAGCTACGTGTGGTAGTACATGCCTGTAATCCTAGCTACTCAGGAGAATAAGTTGGGAGGATCACTTAAAACCAAGAGTTGGAGGCTGCCGTGAACTCTGATCACACCCACAGCACTCAAGCCTGGGTTACAGAGCCAGACCTTGTCTTTAAAATGAATGCATGCATGCATGAATGAATGAATGAATGATGGATGAATGGACTGATGTCCAGCCTCAGATGATTGTCAAGAACTTAGTCTCTCTGGTCTCATACTTACAATGGAAGGAAATAATCACAGAACATATAAATCTGTGCTCATCAAAGGAATCATTAGCTAAATGTAGAAGATTATTTTAATTTAAATTAGAAAATGTTCTTATACGTGATTTTTTTTTTCTGTCTTTGAATTATTCCGGTGTGTCAAGCTCAAAAGTTTAGCAGTAACGAGATTTTACACACATGTTCACACACATGCATGTTTATTATAGATTTTTAAAATAAACACAATCCAAGAGGTTGGATTGAAAATATTTCACTGACTGATGGAAAATATTATGAATATCTTGACAAGTTTTCCAGATGCTATTTAAAACATTATTCTTTAAAGGACGTGCTACATGTGTTCTCTTCTGTTACCAGCATGAAGTGCCAATATCCAGTAGAGAGGGAGGTAGCAGTCTCTTAGTGACCAAATATGCTAAACAATTATTTTTAATAACAGTATTTTATATTTAGTAATAGTCTCTCCTCACCTGAGATACATTTTATTAAGATGTCCTAAATTTTCTATAAATTGAATTAACTAATCTTACTTATATGGTATAATGTTGCCCCCCCCCATTAGCATACTATAAGATTTATTTTTGGTTGCTACTGGTTCAAAATTATATCGTACCCTTTGGCAATATGAAATTCCTTACACATACTTAGTTTGTTGTTAAGTCACAAAACAAAAATTACTTGCAATGTTTAATTGCCTATTCCTTTTTTTTTTTTTTTGAGACAGAGTCTCACTTTGTCACCCTGGTAGAGTGCTATTGCATCGTAGCTCACAGCAACCTCAAACTATTGGGCTCAAGCGATCTTCTTGCCTCAACCTCCTGAATAGCTGGGACTCCAGGTGCCAGTTGCAATGCCTAGCTATTTTTAGAGACGGGGTCTCACTCTTGCTCAGTCTGTTCTCGAACTCCTGAGCTCAAGCAATCCACCTGCCTCGGCCTCCCAGAGTGCTAGGATTATGGGTGTGAGCCATTGCACTGGCCTAGTTGCCTATTTTTTCTTATGCTAATGTTACATTTGCTTATGATTAATACAGGCAGTTTAAATAGCAGAGACAAGTATTTAGCACTCTTTCTGTACAACACATTATGGTCTGTTTATGACTCTTCATTTTATAGTCCTGTGTGAGATTGTTTTTTTATTTCACAAATGACAGAAAGATCCAAACAGCTTATTTTGTCTTTTCTAGGGCCCCATATTCTAGTATTCCTAAAGCAGGAAATTTGTACTAAAAATTTTACAGATTACAATCAGGTAAAAAAAAATAAGTAAAAATAAATAAAGAGAAATCTTCAAGGGGAACAGAAACTACAAATGCAGAACATCCCTCCTATAGGGCCTGGGGTTCAAATAGAGGAGGGGAGACAGTGCCTTGGTGTTGATCTTGGTGGCACACGGGAATTTTCAAACTGTTTTCATGTATTTGTGCCTCGGAGTATGTTGTTGCATTGTTTATGAGGATGTTGTTGCATTGTTTATTTTATGCACGAATCAGAGAAGCTTTTCGTTGCTCACTTTACCAACCTGAGTCACTGTTTAGCTACTTGAGAATGTGAGGACTTTCGAGTTAGTCCACCTGGATGTAATGAGCCAGATGTGTGACCCTAGACAAATAGGAAAAACTCCCTAAACCAGTTTTTTCCCTGGTAAGTAGGATCATAATGCCGTTCACCTCTTGCATTTATCATCATTAGGTAATTATCCAGAGTACTTAGGATAGGGGCTGCATCCTATTATAAACTTTGCAGATTTCAAAAGCTGGACATCGACAGTGATTACTCCAATTTTTTCAACCCTAATAATAATAGTGTGTCTTCTTTATCAGTGTGCTTCCTGGATTTGGTGCAAAAACAGAGCTGAACTAATGTCAAAGGAGCTTTTGTGTTTTCCTTATTTTCTGCAACCATTCAGTATAGGTAGCCTAAGGCGACTGACTTCATAGTAATGATGGTCATTGAGACCAATGATGGTCCTTGCTTTCAGTCAAATCATCCTCATATCAGAAATCTTAATGGCTACCTATGATAAAAAATGTGTCACACAGGAAATACTATTTTCTATCATGGTAAAATAAAGTCAATAGGTGCAAGGCTATAGATTTAGCTGCAATCTTTTTTTAATGCTTGCTCTTAGGTGGCTAGCTGAGGGGCATGGGGTTTAATAATCCGATCCATTAGGTTGGAAGTAAGCTTTTGAATCTGAAATCATCATTTTGGATATATATATATTTTTTAACTGGTTAAATTATGATTTATTCATTCAGTAAAACACAGCTCACTGGTAGAAAAGGAATAAGCCAGATTTGTATAAGGTATAATGGAATGATCCTCAAAGTACAGAGAATGCCAAAAAAAAAAAAGTATACAAATTCAA
>CAUYQV010016976.1:0-10178 GCA_963574575.1 Galagoides demidoff | reverse complement strand
ATTTTATCAAGATAGATGAATTTAACTTCAACTTACTTTAATGTAGGCAAACTATCCATTTTTTGTCCATTTTACTGTTTGTTAAAATAACTTCCCTCTCCTACATATTCTTTTCTTGACCCAAAAGAAATACTAACCTATAGTGTCAAGATGGGAGAGAGAAATGACTGAGATGAATGTCTTTACTAAAATACCAATAAATTTGTCAAACTCAAAAAAAAAAAAAAAACAAATAGTTTCTTTAAACATGTTTCTGAAGTACCATAGGGTCAATGATGAAATTAAGGTAGAAGTCAAAACATTTCTTTGTGTGTGTGTGTGTGTGACAGAGCCTCAAGCTATTTCCCTGGGTAAAGTGCCGTGGCATCATAGCTCACAGCAGCCTCCAACTCTTGGGCTCAAGCAGTGGTCTTGCTTTTGCTCAGGCTGGTCTCGAACCCATGAGGTTGAGCAATCCACCCTCCTTGGCTTCCCAGAGTGCTACGATTACGGGTGTGAACCACTGTGCCTGGCCCAAAACATTTCTTAAAACACATGAAAATGGAAACACCAAAAACAGTATGATACATCAAAGGCAGTGCTAAGAGGGAACTTTAGAGCAACAAATACCCACATCAGAAAAGTGTAAAGATTCCAAATACATAATTTAACAATGCACCTCAAGGAATAAGAAAAGCAAAAATAACCCAAACCAGAAATTAGCAGAAGGAAAGAAATAACAAAGATCAGAGCAGAACTAAATGAAACAGAGACTAAGGGAACACAAACAAATGGAAAGACATCCAATGCTCAGGGATCAGGAGAATTAATATTGTTAAAATGACATTCTGCCCAAAGTGATCTATAGATTCAGTATAATCCCTATGAAAATACCAATGTCATTTTTCACAGAATCCTTAAATTTATATAGAACCACAAACAGCCCAAGTAGACAAAGCAATCCTGAGCAAAAAAAACAAAGCAAGAGTCATCACATTTTCTGACTTCAAAATATATTACAAGGCTATAGTAACCAAAATAGCCTGGGGCTGGTACAAAAATAGAGACATAAGCCAGTACAATGGAACAGAGAACCCAAATATAATTATCATCTACCTATAACCACTGATCTTGACAAAGCGGAGAAAACATACACTGGGGAAAAGAAGTTCTATTTAGGGGAAATTGGATAGCCACATGCAGAAGAATGAAATAGACCTCAAATCTCTCATCACTCACAAAAGTGAATTAAAAATGGATAAAAGACTTAAACCTAAGGCATGAAACCATTAAAATTCTAGAAAAAAATAGGAAAAACTCTTTTAGGTATCAGCCTAGGCAAAGAACTTATAACTAGGACCCCAATGGCAATTATAGTAACAACAAAAATAAATAAATGAGATTAAAAAGCTTCTGCACAGCTAAGGAAATAGTCAAGAGTACAAAGAGACAACTTACAGAATGGGAGAAAATACAAGCTATACATCCAATAAAGAGGTAATATCCAGAATCTGTAGAGAACACAAACAAATCAGCAAGAAAAAAACCAAACATCCTCATTATTATTTTATTATTATTTATTTTTTTAGAGACAGAGTCTCAATCACCCACAGGAGAGTGCTGTGGCATCACAGCTCAAAGCAACCCCCAACTCCTGGGCTTAAGCAACTCTCTTGCCTCAACCTCCTGAGAAGCTAGGACTACAGGCGCCTGCCACAACACCCAGCTATTTTTTTGTTGCAGTTTGGCCAAGGCCAAGTTCAAACCCACCACCCTCAGTATATGGGGCCAGCGCTCTATCCACTAAGCCACAGGCACTGCCCCAAACATCCTCATTATAAAGTGGGCAAAAGACGTTAGCAGATGCTTTTCAAAAGAAGATAGACAAATAGCCAACAAACATTTGAAAAATGCTCAATGTCAATAATAATCAGGGAAATGCAAATTAAAACTACAAAGTAGGGAGACTCATATTTTCCAATTTCAAAACTTAACTCCAAAGGAGCAGTAATTAAGACAGTGTGTTCTACCCTTGTTAGAATGGCTTTTCTTAAAAAGTTCAAAAACAATAGATGCCAACATGGATGCAGAGAGAAAAGAATGCTTATACACTGTTGGTAGAACTCAGAATTAGTACATCTTCTTTGGAAAACAGTATGGAGATTCCTCAAAGAACTAAAAGTAGAACCCAGCAATCCTACTACTAGATATCTACCCTATGGAAAATAAGTCATTTTATCAAAAAGACACCTATACTTGAATGTTTGTTGCAGCACAAGTCACAATTACAGAGATGTGGAATCAACCCAAATGCTTACTAATTCATGAGTGGATAAGGAAAATATGGTATTATACATATACCACGGAGTACTATTCAGACATAAAAAGAAAAGAATTAATGTCTTTTGCAGCAATTTGGATGAAACTAGAGACTGTTATCCTCAGTGAAATATCTCAAAAATGGAAAAACAAATACCATGTGTACTCTCTTAATAATTTGGAATTTACTGATGAGAAACATAGGCACGGAAAGAAGTAAAACTCATTGGAAGTCAAGAAGTGGGTAGAGGGTAGGGGAAAGTTTAAAAACATACCTAGCAGAGATAATGAACAATATTCAGGTGATGGGCACACTTATACCCCTGACTAAAGAATTATAAAAGCTATCTATGTAACAAAAAAAATTATACACCTTTATATTGTGAAATTTAAAAAGAAGCCAAAAGAAAGAAAGAAAAGAAACCAATCTCCAAACTACATAGGCTACATACTGTTTGATTCCAACTCTGACATTCTGGGAAAGGCAAACTATGGAGATGGTAAAAAGATCAGTGGTTGACAGGTTAGCTGGGAAGGAGCGATGAGTAGGCAGAACTCAGAGAAATTTTAAGACAGTGAAACTTCTTTGATGCCATAATTGTGGGTACACATCAGTATAAATTTGTTGAACCCACTGAATGTACAACACTAAGAGTGAACCTTAATGTAAATGCATTTTGAATAATGATGTGCACTTTGGATAATGATAAATATGTTTTCATTTATAACAAATATACCACTCTAGTGGGGCATATTGATGAGGGAGGCTATGCTTATATCAAAAGTCTTTGTACTTCCCACTCAATTTTGCCATGAGCCAAAGACTAAGAATAAATAAAGTCATATTTTTTTAAGAAGGAAAAGAAAAAAAATTTTTTCAGAATCTTGTACAACATTGGCTGAGAGTGGTGGCTCATGCCTGTAATCCTAGCACTCTGGGAGGCCAAGACGAGTGGATTGCCCGAGCTCAGGAGTTCAAGACCAGCCTGAGAAAGAATGAGACCCTGTCTCTAAAAAAAATAGCCAGGTGTTGTAGTGGGTGCCTGTAGTCCCAGCTACTTGGGAGGCTGAAGCAAGAGAATCATTTGAGCCCAGGAGTTGGAGGTTGCTGTGAGCTGTGATGCCACAGCATGCTACCTAGGATGACAAAATAAGACTCTATTTAAAAAAAGAAAAAATCTTGTACAACATGGTGACTATAGTTAACAACAATGTATTGTAAAAAAAAATAAATAAGGCGGCTCCTGTGGCTCAGTGGGTAGGGCACTGTCCCCATGTACTGAGGGTGGCGGGTTCAAACCCAGCCCTGGCCAAACTGCAACAAAAAAAATAACCAGGGATTGTGGCAGGCGCCTGTAGTCCCAGCTACTCCAGAGGCTAAGGCAAAAGAATTGCCTAAGCCCAGGAGTTGGAGGTTGCTGTGAGCTGTGACACCATAGCACTCTACCAAGGATGATAAAGTAAAACTCTGTCTCTAAAAAATAAATACATACATAAATAAATAAAATTGGCAAGAGATGTGGATAAACATTTTTTAAAAGAAGACATACCGATGGCCAACATATAGATGAAAAAATGCTCAACATCACTAATCATCAGGGAAAACACAGTGAGATATCATCTTACCCCAGTTAAAATGGTGTGGAGAAAGGGAATGCCTCTGCATTGTTGGTGGGGATGTAAATTAATACAGCTACTATAGAAAACACTATGGAGATTTCTCTAAGAACTAAAAATAGATCAGCTCTACAATCTAGCCATCCCACTACTTGAGTATTTATCCAAAGGAAAAGAAATCAGTACAACCGGGCGGCACCTATTGCTCAGCGGGTAGGGCGCCGGCTACATACACCGAGGCTGGCAGGTTCAAACCTGGCCCAGGCCTACTAAAACAACAATGACAAATGCAACCAAAAAATATCCTGGTGTTGTGGCAGGCACCTGTAGTCCCAGCTACTTGGGAGACTGAAGCAAGAGAATCTCTTGAGCCCAAGAGTTTGAGCTATGACCCCACAGCACTCTACCCAGGGTGACAGCTTGAGACTTTGGTCTCAAAAAAAAAAAAAAAATCAGTACAGCAAAGAGATACATATACTCCATGTTTACTGCAGCACTGTTCACAATAGCAAAGATACTGAATTAACCTAAGTTCCTACCAACAGAAAATGTACTGTGTGTATACACACACATGATGGAATACTGTTTGACTCTAAAAAAGAATGGAATTAAATTAGAAATCGTAACAGATCTGAATAACTCTAAAAAAGTTATTTGCAGCAACATGGATAGAACTGGAGGTCAAGTGAAAAAAAAGACAAATATCCCTTGTTCTCACTCATGTGAGACCTAAAAAAGGAAATCACATGGAGGAAGAAAGTGTAATGACTGATACCAGGGACTGGGAAGAGTGTTAAGGATGGGGAAGTAGGGGTGATTAGTTAATGGGTATAAATATATAACGAGATAGAAAGAAAGAGTAAGTTCTACTGTTTGATAGCAGAGTAGGGTGTCAATAGTTTACAAATGTATTTTGTTTTTCATAATAGCTGGAAGAAAAGACCTGGCATGTACCCAACACATAGAAATAATAGTCAGGTGATGGATACCCTAAATACCCTGACTTGATCATTACACATTCTGTGCATATAACAAAATTTCACATGTACTCCACAAATATGTAATGTATAAGAAATTAAAATTATGTAATAAATGATCCAGGAAATCAGAAAAATATGCTAAGAATTAAAAAAAAGTGAAACAATCATTGAGTGACAACTTTAAGCAGCCTAACATGCATATAGATAGAAAGAAGGGGTGTCACATAATAAAGAATTTTTTAAGTCTTTGTCCCAGGTTCCTAAGAGCTTCTAAACTCTTGGAATGTCCCAAATCATAGGAATATGTTTGTTTTTCATAGTGGGATCCTGGACAAGTTTCAGAAAGGCCTGACTAGAGGTTGGAGCTTTTTACCAAGTGATAGGACCTCACCCCCTGCGAGGAGAGGAGATCTAGAGATTGAATTTAGTCCTATGGCAATTGATTCAATCAGTTATACCTACATAATAAAACCCCAGTAAAAACTCTGAACACTGAGCTTCCCTAGTTAGTGATACATAACAATGTGTTAGAAGGTTTCTATTCCTAAGAAATAACCTAAATGTCTTTTAACAGGTGAATGGGTAAAGATAATATATTATGTATATAAAATGAAATATTTGGCCTTAAAAAAAAGAAACCCATTACAGGGGTCCTCAAACTTTTTAAACAGGGGGCCAGTTCACTGTCCCTCAGACCAGGGACAGTGGAGGGCCAGACTGTGGGCCCTGGGACAAGTCGGCTGCTAAGCAGGACAGGCAGTGGCGGCAAAAACACCCAGAGGGCCAGATAAATGTCCTAGGCGGGCCATAGTTTGAGGATGTCTGCCCTATTATATACTACAACATGTAAGTAAGAATCTTAAGGACATGATAAGGGAAATAAATCCAAAAAGGTAAATACTGTATGTTTCCTCTTATGTGAGATATATAAAATAGTCAAACTTAGAAAATATAGGGTGGTTGCTAGAGACTGAAGAAGGGATAAGTTGTTATTCGGTGGGTGTATAGTTTGGTGAGTGTAGAGTTTTAGTCATGCAGGATGGAGTAGGGGGTTCTCGGAACCTGTTTCACAGTAGTGGTTGTCAATATTGTATCATACTGTTGGAAATTATTGGGAGGGTGAATTTTACACACTTTTTTAATGCCACAGTCAAAGAAAAAGAAAAGAAAGGTGAGTGGCTGTATTTGTGTCAGACATGGTAGTATTTAGAATAATAATATTGCTAGAGAGTAACAAAGGGATCAGTTCATCAAAAGTACAGAAGTTCTAAATATTTATTCATCTAATGGCAGGACACAGAATTTGATTAAACTCCAAGGATAAATGCACATTTATAGTTGTAGATGTCCATACACTGCTCTTAATAATAATGGCACAAATAGAAAATCGGTAAGGATATAGAACACTTGAAAAATATATTTTCTTTATACCAGAAAATATGGAAGTGCCCACAGAAGGACAAGGTATGTCAGCCTGTCTAACTGATTGCCAACCATGAATTAATAGTCATTTATATTCCACTTAATCCATCATCTTTCCCTTTTTTGTATATACAGAGCATTTACCAAGATAGACGATATTCAGAGGAGTAAAATGAATATCAATAAATTAAAAAATATTCAAATGTGTTCTGTAGCCATAATGGAATTAAATTAGAAATCATAACAGATCTGTGAAAAATCCCCAAATATTTGGCAACTAAATAACATATGGGTCAGAGAAGAAATCAAAAGGAAGATTAGGAAATATTTGAATTGAATGTAAATGAAAACACAACATGTTAATATTCTTAGGCTGCTGTTAAAGCTGTATTTAAGAAATTAGTTTAGTAAGGTTACGAAGTAAGTGATTGATATATAAAAATTGTCTTTCTCTATACTATCAATAAATAATTGGAAATTGAAATAAAAAAAATACATTATTGGGCTGTGCCTGTGGCCTAATGGGTAGGGTGCCAGCCCCACATACCACGGGTGGCAGGTTCAAACCTGACCCAGCCAAACTGCAACAATAATAAAAAAATAGCCGGGCATTGTGTTGGGCACCTATAGTCCCAGCTACTTGGGAGGCTGAGGCAAGAGAATCATCTAAGCCCAGGAGTTGGAGGTTGCTGTGAGCTGTGACGACATGGTACTCTACCGATGGTGATAAAATGAGACTGTCTCTACAAAAAAAAATACATAATTTATAATACCACCAAAAAATAAGAACTACTTAGAGATGAATCTAACAGAAAATATCATAAGATATGTCAACCCTATATACTGAAAGCTGCAAAACATTTCTGAGAGAAATTAAATAAGATTTCTATGAATGGCTTGGCGCCCATAGCACAGTGGTTACAGTTCCAGCCACATACACTGAAGCTGGCAGGTTCGAACCCAGCCCGGGCCAGCTAAGCAACAATGACAACTACAACAGAAAAGTAGCCAGGGGTTGTGGCAGGTGCCTGTAGTCCCAGCTACTTGGGAGGCTGAGGCAAGAGAATCGCTTAAGAGAGTTTGAGGTTGCTGTGAGCCGTGACACCACGGCACTCTACCTAGGGTGACATGGTGAGATTCTATCTCAAAAAAAATTTTTTTCTATGAATGGAAAGATGCATATTTATAGGTGGGAAGGCTTGATATTGTTTAGATGTTAATTCTATGTTAGCTTTGATTCCTAGAACCACAGGAGCCGTTATGTGCTTTTCTTCCAAAAAAAAAAATCAAAGTCAATCAGTATATGTAGGACTAAACCCATAACGGGATGTTAACAGTAATACATGAAACGAGCCTCATTGAAAAGGCTAGAGGAAGAAAGAGGAAGAACTAGGCTAAGCAACTTTGGAAAACAATACTTAACTATATACTAAAGTGACACTAAAGATAAAAAGAGCTGTGTATAAACACTGTACTCTAGTTAGTAAATTTATCACTAGTGTTATGTGTTAGCAATTCTGTATTACATAATAGGATTGAACAAATAGGTGAATTTATTGCCAATAATGAGAGCCCAATTTCTCACTGTATGTAAAAGAAGTTACAAAGGAAAGGAGGAAAGCTAGATTGAACCTTGTGGCATTAGACTGGAATCGGTTATCTCTGTGATGTGTAGTTTTTAATATGTATACAGCCAGATTCAGAAAGAATTAGTTATATATGTATGTGTGGATTAATACACATACATACATTTCCTAGTTCTGCCTGCTAAAATGGCCTAGGAGCAGTGATATGCTAGTAGTACATGTCACACATAGATTTGGTTTCTAAATAGCATTCTCCAGTAAAAGTATCCAGGGCTTCTTGGAGTAAAAGTTAATACCAGAGATGGGCAAAGGAAAATACAAAATAAACCTGGACCATCTTATGATACCAGAAAATATGGAAGTGCTCAGAAAAGAACAAGGGCAAGTTAAGAGGACACAGGAGCCAATCTGAAGGAGCTCCTAAAGGCCAAAGCTAGATCAGTTTGAGCAACAAAATAAATAATGGTAGTGTAGAATTATAACCCATATAATAAATACCCATTAGTCTGTACTGATACAAATTATACAAATAAATATATGGGAGAAAAGGGACAGTACTTCATTATAGAAGAATTCCAATTAATAAATGTACACAGAATGGGGAAAAGGCAAAATCACTATTAGAGAAGCACTGTAATATAAATGTTTCAGTCACAATCTACCAACAGATGCTAAAATCAAGAGACAAAAGTTTGAGGAGAAGTAAGATACCGACATAGTCTCAAAGTACCTTCCCCATGATGACATTAATCAGTTATTCAGGGGAAATAGTAACTTTATGATGGTGTACACACCAGACATCACTTGAACCAAGTGTAATCAAAAATTAACATTTCCAGATACAAGACATATCAATAGTACATACCCCTGTATTCATGTGTACCAGAAAGGACACAATGTCACTTCCATGGTATTCCTACCAAAAAAACAGTGTAGTTTTAACCTAGTCATGACAAAACATCAGACAAAACCAAACGGAGAGACATTTTATAGACTGACTAGAACTCATTAAAAGCATTAAAATCATGAACGACAAAGGAGGACTGAGGAGCTGCCACAGATTCGAGGAGACCAGTGAGAAACAAAAACTAAATGCAGTGTAGGATTTTAAAAGGAAAAAGATATTGAGGAAATACTGGTCATATTTGGATAAGGTCTGTAGTTAGTATTGTGTCAATGTTCATTTCTTGCTTTTGATAATTATACTACAGTGTGTGAATTGTTCTCATTATGGGAAGATAGAGGCATAGGAAATTTCTCTATGATATTTTTTATGAGTCTAAAACTATATCCAAAGAAAAAGTTAAATAGGAAGTTTCACTGGTTTGAGACTATATATTGGCAGTTACATATAGTTAACTACTTTGAACAAACAAAGAAAAGAGATACAACTGATGTCTGTCCATTGATGACTAGCCAGTATTAATAGGCTATCTCTATGTTGGCATTGATGCTTCCTCTGTTTATTAAATTAACAGTAATTGTCTCTAATAGTTTCTCTTGGCTCATTCAAAGTGCTTTAAAAATCTAATTAGAAAATAAAAACAGAATTTTAGGGTTTTAATGTTCTAATAATCTTCATAGAGATCAAGATACCAATTTAAAAATTAATAAAATTGTAAATTGAAAACCGTTTTGTCCACACAATTATTATGACAAAAACTGATGGACAGTGATGTGTTAAGATTATTAAACTGATGTGTTAAGATTATTACTACACACCTAAGACATTTGAGTCAGAAATCCCCAAATAAAGCTAAATCAAAATTTTAACTTTTTTTGAAGTATGCATACTAAAAAGTACACACATACATATACTTATAATAAAACTTTTTAATAAACTATTAAGTTTTAAGTGCATTATTTAATATTATAAAATAGCAAATTTGCTCAACTGATATTTTTTACACAAAGTAAAAAATTCTGTAGGCATAATTTTGGGATATTTGTTAATTTAGTGTTGGTTTTGATCTTTTTCAGGATGTGGTGGATACACATCCTGGTCTCACGTTCCTGAAGGATGCTCCAGAATTCCACTCCCGCTACATCACCACGGTAGGCTTACTCCTCTTTTTTCTTTTTTTTTTTTTAACTCCAGTTTAAAATTACAGTATATATAAGAATAAAAAGAATGTTTGTTTTTTTTTTGAGACGGAGCCTCAAGCTATCCCCCTGGGTAGAGTGCCATGGCATCACAGCTCATAGCAACCTCCAACTCCTGGGCTCAAGCGAGTCTCCTGCCTCCGCCTCCCAAGTAGCTGGGACCACAGGCGCC
>CAUYQV010016974.1:0-10524 GCA_963574575.1 Galagoides demidoff | reverse complement strand
GAGAATGTTCTTCTGAGCAAAGTATC
Source organism: Galagoides demidoff (assembly GCA_963574575.1). Classification (NCBI taxonomy): domain Eukaryota; kingdom Metazoa; phylum Chordata; class Mammalia; order Primates; family Galagidae; genus Galagoides; species Galagoides demidoff. The sequence goes on along the minus strand of CAUYQV010016974.1, from coordinate 10,498 downwards.
ACAAGAATGGAGGAAAAAGTATCCAATGTACACACCCCTATTATGAAACTAATTTATACCTTTTATATGAAAGCTATAACCAAATAGCCTAAGAATATGGGGAGGAGGGAGGGAGAAGGGAGGGAGAAGGGAGGAGGGAGTGGGTGGAGGGGGATTGGAGGGATCACTTCTGAGGTTTATCTTACAGGGGTACAAGTGAATCTCTCTAAGAGTAGAATGTGAACATTTTAAAACAATAACTGAGAAAATGACATGAAGGCTGTGTTGACCAGTTTGATGGAAGTATTTCAGATTGCATGTGAAAACCCCACGCTGTACCCCAGAAGTGCATTAATGTACATAGTTACCATTCAATAAAAAAAAAAGAAAGAAAAGGTTACTGGGAAAAGACCAAATCAGGAAAATATACTTCAGAAAGCTGATTGATTTTCTTTATATTTGATGCAGTTAATGGTATGGGTTCCTTGTGAGTTGCTACTGTTTTTTGGGCAGGAGGGCCAGAAGTGCCTGGTTATTTCACTAAACAAAAGGACTCTGAGAAGTACCCAAAAGCTTACAGCCATGAGAAAATGTCTATTTAAGAATTTTAGCTAAATCTCAGCATACCAAGCTATGTGGTATTTTAAACTGCTCTATTCCCATTCTTCTTTCTTAATACATACAAAGACTGAGAATCTTAGAATTCTAGACACTTACGAAAACCTTGTCCAATCATTAGTTGACCACTAAGCCCAGTAGGCAGAGATGTCCAGTGGGTACATAATACAAATATCACCAACTTCAAAGAATTAGTTCAGAAAAGTCACTAAACAACAACACAGCAACAACAAACTTTGGGTAAATGATAATTTGATTTCCACATTTGTCATATTAAGTAAATGTTAAGTTAACCAATAATAATTGATTAATTGTAATTAACCAATGTTAATTTGGTTCCTTAACTAAATGTTAAGGAACATGTAAAGAAATAAGTGTGGCCCATACACAGGGGAAAAAGTGTTAATAGAAAATGTCTCTGAGGAAACCTATACATTGGAGTAACTAGACAAAATCTTTAAATCTGTCACTTAAAATACATTCAAAGAACTAAAGGAAACTACAGAGACACATTTAAAGGACCAAAAGAATGAGGAGACTATTTCACTAAATAGAAAATATAAATGAAAAGAAGCTATATAAAAGAACCATATAGAAATTCTGGAATTGAAAAGTACACAAACTAAAATGAAAAATTCACTAGCTGAATACAACAGATTTGAGCTGCAGAAAAATCAGGGAATTTGAAAATATCTGATCTGAGATTGTTCAGTCTGAGAGAAAGAAAGGTGTGGGGATAAGTAAGTAGGTAGGTGAACAAAGAAAGTCTCAGAGACCTGCAAAACTCCAAGAAGCTCAACAAATGCCAAACAGAATAAAACTCAGAGACTCAGATTTAGATGTTTCCTACCCAAGCAGAAAATAAAGAAAAAGAATAAATCTTGAAAGTAGTAAGAAAAAACTCAAATCATCACATATACGGGATTCTCAATAAGATTAAGAGTCAATTTCCCATCAAAAACCATGGATGCCAGAAGGTAGTGGAATGAAATATTCAAGGTACAAAAGAAAAAGAATGTTAACCAAGTATTCTGTATTCAGCAAAACTATCTTTTAAAAACAGAGAAAAGTCAGGGGTGGTGGCTTATGCCTGAAATCCTAGCACTCTGGGAGGCTGAGGTGGGTGGACTGCCCGAGCTCAGGAGTTTGAGACCAACCTGAGCTAAACTGAGATCCCCATCTCTAAAAATAGCCAGGCATTGTGGCAGGTGCCTGTAGTCCTAGCTACTCAGGAGGTGGAGGCAAGAGAATCAAGAGAGTGAGGCTGCTGTGAGCTAAGACGCCACAGTACTCCACCAAAAGCAACAAAGACCCTGTCTCAAAAATAAATAAATAAATAAAAATAAAAAGAAGAAGAAATTAAGACATTACCAGAAAACAAAATCAGAAAATCTGTCATTAGCATATGTTCTCTAATGAAAGATCAATAGATACTTAACTCAAATCCACAGGAGGAAATACAGAATACAAGTAAGGTAACTACATTGATAAAATACAGTATAAATTCTCTTTTGCCCAATGTTATAAATATATTTGTTTCTAACTTTTCTGCCACCTAATTTAGAAGATAACTACATAAAGCAGTAATTATGAATCTGTCTTGGTGGACATACAATTTAAACATGTGTGATATGGATGATCATAATAACATAAAGGAGGGGTGAAGAAATGGAGACAGAGAAAGAAAGTTTTTATAAACTACTAAAATTCAGATTGTTGTAACTGAAATGTTAATTGTAATCACTAAGAAAATAACTAAAAAAAAAGTAAAAGAAACAATAAAGGAATTAAAATGGCACATAGAAAATACCTATTTTACACAAAAGAAAAATGCAAAATAAACTGAAAACTAAACCAAAAGAAAACAAAGGAAATAAATAAAAGATTAGAGCAGAAATAACTAAAAGAGAATGGAAAGAGATAGAGAAGATCAATAAAACCAAAAGTTAGTTCTGTGAAAACACTAAAAAAAAAAAGTATAAACCTTTACTTAGGCTGCCATGAAAAACAACCAGTGAAGACTTAAAATGCCAAAATCAGAAATGAAGGAGATACAACAGTGCCTAACACAAAAGATCATCAGGAAATGGCCAAATTCCTAGAAAGACATAAGCCGCCAAACTGACTCAAGAAGTGATAGAAAATCTGAAAATACTTAGAAGTAAACAGACTGAATTAGTAACCAAAAAAATGTACCACAAAAAAATCAGTGAGTAACAAGCAGAAGGAATATCTGAAAAAATGACAATGTTTCAAATTTGGTGAAAACATTTATCTACATAAACAGACATTTAATGAAAAATTACTACTGGGCGGCACCTGTGGCTCAGTGACTAGGGCACCAGCCCCATATACTGAGGGTGGTGGGGTCCAGCCAAACTGCAAAAAAATAGCTGGGTGTCTTGGCTGGTGCCTGTAGTCCCAGCTACTTGGGAGGCTAAGGCAAAAGAATCACCTAAGCCCAAGAACTGGAGGCTGCTGTGAGCTGTGATGCCACAGCACTCTACCGAGGGCAATAAAGTAAGACTCTGTCTCTAAAAAAAAAAAAAGAAAAAATTACTCCTAATCCTTAACAAATCCTTCAATAAAAAGAGGAAAGAACACTTCCAACTAATTTTGAAGCCTGCATTATCTTGGCTAAAAAAAGGCAAAGAAAGTATATGAAAATTATCAAATCAGGCCTGGCGCCTGTAGCTTAGCAGCTAGGGCACCAGCCATGTACACCAGAGCTGGTGGCTTGGAATCCAGCCTGGCCTGCCAAACAATGTACAACCAAAAAAAATAGCTGGGCATTGTGGTGGGTGCCTGTAATCCCAGCTACTTGGGAGGTTCAGGCAAGAGAATCACTTAAGTGAGTTAGAAGTTGCTGTGAGCTATGATGCCAAGCACTCTACCCAGGGTAACGGCTTGAAACTCTGTCTCAAAAAAGAAAAGAAAATTATCAAATCAAAAGGAAACTGTTCATTGTTACCACGTATCTCAGAGAGGTTATGAGTTTTGGATATCACAATAAAGATAGTGTCACAAATTTTTTGGCTTCCTATTGCATATAAAAGTTATGTTTATATTATACTGTAGTTTATCAAGTGTGCAAAAGAATTATGTTTTAAAAAGTGGAAATATTTTAACTTAAAAATATTTATTTAAAATTTCTTGAAAAACATTCTAATAATAATTGGAGTTATAATCTTTTTGCTGGTGGAAGGTTTTGCCTTACTGTCGATGGCTGCTGACTGATGAAGGTGGTGGTTGCTGAAGGCTGGGTGACTGTGGTTAATTTCTCAAAATATGACAACAATAAAACTGCCACGTCAATCGGCTCTTCCTTTCAAGAAAGATTCCTCTGTAGCACATAATTTTATTTGATGGTATTTTACTCAAAATAGAAACTCAACTGGAGTCATTCCTTTCAAACTCTGCTGCTACTTTATCAACTCTGTTTATGTTAATATTCTAACTCCTTTGTTGTCATTTCAACAATCCTTAAAGTATCTTCTCCAGAAATAGATCCCATCTCAAGAAATCATTTTCTTTGCTCATCTATAAACAGCAACTCCTCATCTGCTGAAGTCTGATCATGAGATTGAAGCAATTTAGTCCCATCTCCAGTTTCCACTTTCCCACTCTGGTTCATGTTACTTCCACCATGTCTGCAGCCATTGTCCCCACAAGTCTTAAATCTCTCAAAGAGAGCCATGAGAGCTAGAATTGACTTCTTATAAACGCCTATTAATGTTATTTTGACCTCCTCCCATAAATTGTGAATGTTCTCAATGTCATCTTGATTGATGAATCCTTTCCAGAATGTTTTTAATGTACTTTGCCCAGATCCATCAGATCCATTCTCTCTATGGCAGCTATAGCTTTACAAACCATTACTTCTTCTATAACACTTGAAAGTTGAAATTACTCCTTAATCACTGAGCTGCAGAGTAGATGTTATGCTAGCAGGCATGAAAACAACTTCCTTGGGTATCTCTATCAGAGCCTTTGTACGAGCAGGTGCATTGTCAGTGAGCAGTACTATTTTGAAAGGAATCTTTTTTGCTGAGTAGTATATCTCAACAATACACTTGAAGTATTCAGTAAACTATGCTATAAACAGAGGTGCTATTACCCAGGCTTTGTCTTTTCATTTCTCAAACATAGGTAGAGTAGATTTAGCAAAGTTCTTGCCCTAGAATTTCTGGAATAATAAATAATCACTGATTTCAATTTAAAGTCACCTGCTGCATTAGCCCCAAAGAATAGAGTCAACCTAACATTTGAGACAGGTCAAGCACATTGAAGCCAGGCAATGATTTCTTCTCCTTAGCTATGAACGTCCCGTACACCAGCTTCTCCTAATACTAAAAGGCTGCTTTGTATACACTGAATATCTGTTGTTTAGGGCAAATACTTTCATCAACGATCTTACCTAGATCTGGATAATTTGCTACAGCTTCTCCATTAGCGCCTATCTGCTGCTTCACCATTTTTGTGCTATGGAAATAACCTTTTTCCTTAACTCTCATGAAACAATCTCTGCTACCTTCTAACTTTTTTCCTGAAGCTTCCACACATCTCACAGCCTTCAAAGAATTGAAGAGACATAGGGAGTTGCTTTGGATTAGATTTTGGCCTAAGGGAATGTTATAGCTGGTTTGATCTTCTATCCAGACCACTCAAACTTTCTCTACATCAGCAATAATAATATTTAGCTTTCTTATCATTTGTGTATTCACCAAAGTAACATTTTTAATTTCCTTCAAGACCTCTTCCTTTACATTTATAACGTGGCTCTTTGGTTCAATAAGCCTAGCTTTTGCCCTATCTCAACTTTTGACATGCCTTCCTCATGAAGCTCAATCATTTCTACCTTTTAATTAAAAATGAGAAATGTGTTACTCTTCCTTTCCAAGTGAATACTTAGAAGACATGTAAGGCTATTACTGGCCTAATTTCAATATTGTTATGTCTTAGGGAAAAGGAAGGCCCAAGCAGAGGATAAGAATGCAGTAGTCAGAATGCATACAACATTTATTACGGCCAACCACGGGCATGGTTCATGATACCCCCAAACAATTACAATAGTAACATCAAAGATCACTAATCACACACCACCATAACAGGTACAACAATAATAAAGGGAAATCTGAAATACTGTGAAATTACTAAAGAGCGACACAGAGTGAACACATAACTGTTAGAAAAAAAGGTGCCAGGAGACTTGCTTGCCACAAACCCTCAGTTTGTAAAACACTCCAATATCTATAAAGCTCAACAAAGCATAATAAAATGAAGTTTGCCTGTATTGACAGAAAACTCCTCAACATATTGCTATCAAACAGAACCTAGCAACACCTAAAACCAACTGTACACCGCACCCAAGAGGGATTTAGGCTAAGAATGCCAAGGTTAGTTCAACGCATAAAAATCAATCAATGTCATACAACAAACTTTTTTTTTGAAAGAGACAGAGTCTCACTTTATCATCCTCAGTAGAGTGCTATGGCATCACAGCTCACAGCAACTTCCAACTCCTGGGCTTAGGCGATTCTCTTGCTTCAGCCTCCTGAGTAGCTGGGACTATAGGCACCTGCCACAATGCCTGGCTATTTTTTTGTTGCAATTTGGCCAGGGCCCGGTTCAAAACTGCCACCCTCAGTATATGGGGCTGGCATCCTACCCAGTGAGCCACCAGCACTGCCCACAACAAACATATTAACAGAATACTAGACAAAAGCCATACAATCTCCAAAAACATAGAAAAATCCCTGAAAAAAATACAATAATATCCTTTTACTACAAAAACACCAAAGAAACTAGAAAGACAAGGAAACATCCTCATCCTAATAAAAGGCATCGATGGAAAATCCACAGATTAACATCATAGTTAATGGTGAAAGCCTGAAAGGTTTCCCCTAAAATCAGGAACAAGACAAAGAAAGATTCTCTTATAATTTCTATTCAATACTGTACAGACATGGTCTAGCTAGGGCAATTAGGCACAAAAAACAAATAAGATATCTATATCATAAAGGAAGAAATAAGCTTCTCCCTTTCTCTAGAGATAACATAATTTTATATATGTATATTTGTATATAATCTTGTATGTATAAATTTCTAAGGAATCTGTACACACAAAATAATATCAGAGCTAATAATCAAGTTCATGAGGTTACAGGATACCAAATCAATATACAAAAATAAATTTTATTTAACCCAAAAATTCCAAAATGAAGTTAAGAAAACAATCACATTTACAACAGCACAATGAATATATCTACAGTAATAAATTTTAGAAAGTGGAAGAGTTGTATATGAAAAATTGCAAACATAATGAATAAAAATTATATCCATATTTATAAATTGAAAAACTTAATATAATTAACACAGTAACACTAGCTAAATTTGATCAAAAGAATCAACATAATCCCTATCTAAATCCCAGTTACAAGTTTTGTAGAAGTTGGCAAGCTGATCCTAAACTTCATGTGAAAATCCATGTGACCCAGAACAGCCAAAAAAAAAATTAATAAGGATTAACGAAATTGGAAGATTATCACTTTCTAATTTTAAAATTTACCACTTAGTACAATAGTCAAGACTAGTTTTCACTAGATTAAGAAAACATGCAGATCAATGGGAAAGAACTGAATCTAAAAATAACCCCATAGGTAGACAGTCAATTTATTTTTGATCAATACCTAAACAATTCAATGGAGACCAGAAGAGTCGGTCTTTTCAACAAATGGTGCTGGAACAATTGGTTGTTTATATGCAAATCAATCAATCAAAAAATAAAACATATGGCCACACATAGATGTCTACTTAAATATTCAGAACCCGAATGTCCGTCAACTGGTGAATGTATAAATAAAATGTGGCATATCCATACAGTAGAGTATTTATGCAGCCATGAAAAACAAATGAAGAACTCACGTATACCACAACATAGATGAACTTCATAAACATTATGGTACATGAAGGATGCCCATTGCAGGACACCTTTTATATAAAAAGAAATGTCCAGAATAAGTAAATCTATAGAGAAAAAAAGTACTTCAGTGGTTGCCAGAGTCTGAGAAAGGGTAGGAGAAAAATGAGGAGTAACTCCTAATCTGCTAATGGTTATGAGGTTTCTTTTTTAGGGTGATGAAATAATCTAGAATCAGATAGTACTGAAAGTTGCAAAACTTGGTGAATATATTAAAAACCTAACTGCATACTACACAAGAGTAAACTTTATAGTATATGAATTATATTTCAATTTTTAAGAAAAGGAAGGAAAATTCAAAGGGTAGAAACTAGACCCCAGAAGGCAGAGCCAAGAACTGTAGAAAATTATTCCCAGGCATAAAATCTAATCAAACAACTTCCAACACTGTACTGACCCAGTTGGATTTCAGAATGGCCATGCTGCACGTCCCACTTCCTGTTTTCGAGTGTTTGTAGTGGTAGTCCTATGTCTGTCTCAACAGGGTATGTGTGGGTAGATAATTTGTCTTTTTAGTTTCATAGGTCTGTAGATGAAGAAGAACTGTATTTGAAGTGCTATACTTAAGGAACTATACCCAAGTAAGTTTATTTGCGCCAGGAACTGAATTAGATGACAAGAGTGTGGCCTTTGAGGTGATAAAACTTTTGGAGGTCTTAGGAAAGGACGAATGTATTTTATATCTGACATATAAATCAATTGATAGCCACCTCCTTGTATTTATGCCCTTGTTTTGTACCCTTCTACACTAAGAGGCAGCACATAATGCCATTATTCAGCTAGTAAGAGGGCTAGAAGCTCTTCCTGGCCAGCACTGAGGTCTTGATGCTATTGTGTAGTTACTGCCAAGAGGTGCCCTTGCTATTGTGTCTAGAATATTACAGTAGTTAAGCTAGTAAATTATATGTGTCTGTACATATAACATATATTTGAAATCATGAGTTCTTATTAATAACTCAAATACCAATCTAACACCACAGGCTCTTCCTTTCCCTCCCCCTTTCCATATTTTTATTCTTCTCCTATACCAAGCACTCTGTCAGAATTACTACACCAAGAGCACTATAGACACCAAATCTACTAAAAAAAGTTCACAGTATTTATCATTAGAATAAACTCACTGAAAGTAGTAATTATTTGAGTTAATGTTTCCTGTATCCTATACATATTATCAATATGGTGTATGATTAGGTTCATTTGTTTTTTTGTTTGCATGCCATTAGAGTTATCTCCCCTATCCTTATTAATTTTATTTTTGAAAATGTATAGAATTAACTCATCTCAATAGTCAAAACTCAAGAAATGGATCACTTATTTTCCTGTATCTTTTTTTTTTTTTTTTAGTTTTTGGCTGAGGCTGGCTTTGAACCTGCCACCTCCGGTACATGGGGCCAGCGCCCTACTCCTTGAGCCAGAGGCACTATATCTTATACAACGTTTTCACTCCCAAAGTAATCAACTGTATTAGATTCCAGCTTATCTTTTTGGTAAGAACAAACAGACTTATGTGTTCTTATTTCTTCTTTCTGAAAAGTTAGCACACTATACATACTTTTGACTTTGGCTTTTTTTCACTAAATACATATTCAAGCAATGATTCTTATTGTTTTATAGAGATGTTCTTTATTCTCTTTTGTAACTCCATGGTAATCCATTGTATATTTCTACCACAGTCTAATCAACCTGTCTCCATGGATGGGTAGGTATACAGTAAATTTCTGATATTTCTATACTATAAATAACATGGCAATGAGTAATTTTGTGACTATTTTTATGTTGTTAACCAAATACCTTCAGATAAATTCTAAAAACTGGGTCAAAGTATAAATACATACAGTTTTTTGGGTTTTTTTTTGAAACAGAGTCTCACTATGTTGCCCTGGGTAGAGTGCTGTGACATCACAACTCACAGCAACCTTAAACTCTTGGGCTTAAGTGATTCTCTTGCCTCAGCCTCCCAAGTAGCTGGGACTACAGGTGCCTGCCACAACCCTCTGCTATTTTTTTTTCCTTTTTTTGGTTGTAGTCCTCATTGTTGTTTGGCAGGCCTGGACTGTATTCGAATCCACCAGCTCCAGTGTTTGTGGCTGGCACCCTAGCCGCTGAGCTATAGGCGTCAAGTCAATACATACACAAGTTTTAATACATACTGCTTCTCGTCTGCATATGTCCCCCAAAACACATGTACTAGAAACGGGATCCTCAATACAACAGTTTAAAAGGTGTGGACTTTGGGAAGTGTTCAGATCATTAGGGATCTGCCCTCACAAGTGGATTAATACCTTTATAAAAGAGGCCTAATAGAGGGAGATGGCCCTTCTCTTGCCCTTCACCTTTTGCCATGGAAGGACATGACATTACTATTTTTCAGAGGATGCAGTGTCCAAGGCTCCGTCTTAGAAGTAGAGAACAGGCCCTCACTAGACACTGAATCTGCCAGTTTCCTGTCTCTGGACTTCCCAGCCTCTAGCACAGTAAGAAATAAATTTCTGTTCTTTTTTTTTTTTTTTTTTTTTTTTTTGAGACAGAGCCTCAAGCTATCCCCCTGGGTAGAGTGCCATGGCATCACAGCTCATAGCAACCTACAACTCCTGGGCTCAAGCAAGTCTCCTGCCTCCGCCTCCCAAGTAGCTGGGACCACAGGCGCCCGCCACGACGCCCGGCCATTTTTTGGTTGCAGCCATCATTGTTGTTTGGCGGGGCCGGGCTGGGGATTCGAACCCACCACCTTAGGTGTATGTGGCTGGCGCCTTAGCCGATTGAGCCACAGGCGCCGAGCCTGAGATCAGATAGTTTTGTCCTTACATCACCTTAGCACTGTTTCCCTCATAGAGACTTTAAAGTTAGAAGTTAAGGTCAATAGACAGAATAACGAAGGAGCTGCCAAAGCAGCAAGCAGCAAGCAGCAGAGGTACTGGAAAC
>CAUYQV010016972.1:0-13083 GCA_963574575.1 Galagoides demidoff | reverse complement strand
GGAAGGACCAGGAGAGGGAGGGGAGGGGGGAGGGTGATTGATGGGATCATGCCTATGATTCATCCTATAAGGGTACATGTGAATCTCTCTAAATGTAGAATATAAATGTTTTAACACAATAACTAAGAAAAAGACATGAAGACTATGTTAACCAGTTGGATGAAAGTATTTCAAATTGTATATAGAAACAGTACACTGTACCCCACGGTAGTATTAATATATACTGCTATGATTTAATTTTTTAAAAAAAAGTTGTTCTGTCTTTTCTTCTCAAGTCTAGTTTGAGACATTCTCATCACCATAATTGGTGTTTTCTCCTTAGTTAGTGGTGTGTTATTCCATCTACAGGCTTGCACATAAGAAACACTCCTAATGGGTTACAGGTGGTTCTCATTGTATGTGTGCATGTACACAATACTTAGAAGTACAATGTGAAGATCATGGAGTGTGGAGCCAGTCCTAGCTCCACTACTTCACGGTAGCTGTGTGGCCTCAAGCAGATTACTCAACTTCTGTCAGCACTGGTTTCCTTGTGTGTACAATAAGGCTAATAATATTTCACCTATCTCATTATCTACCATTAAAATTAAAAGACTCTATATATAATGACACACTGTAAGATCTCAAGAAAGATTCATTACCTGCCCATTCCTGACATATGAGAATATGTCCACAACTTTGTGTTTCCTCAGCTGCTGAAACTGGTATCTTCTCCTGAGGACTGGCCTTCCCGTCTCTAGATTGGAATGGTTTTTTAAAAACTATTTATGCCATGTGCTGATATTTAGGAGGTAATTATTTGACTTGTTCTATGAGGTCTCCTTGAGGAAAAATAAATATTTTTTAAACAAGGTTGCTTTGCTACAAAATGAGTGGGAAGGGAGGGGAGAGAAGAGAAAAAGAAAAAATATAAATGGGTCCATTTGGAGCAACAAAGGTTGAGTAACTCTTCAGATATAAGGAGAACGGAGCTTCTAAATTAAAGTTACCTTGCCAAGAATCATAGCTCTTAACCCCCTTAACTCTTGATTATTTGACCTCTTTCCACACCTTTTATCCCTACCAGAATTTCTGCCACAAAATAAGAAAAATTTTAAATTGTTCTTCCCATTCCAAAGGCATGAAAGCTTCCACATGGAATGTATTTGTTATTTATATGATTATGGGGCTTTTGTTGTTGTTGTTGTTGTTGTTGTTGTTGTTATATTAACTTGTATTTCTTAGGGGGAGAGGAAAGGAGTTGTAAGCAGAAAGACTCATAAAATGAAACTAAGTGCCAGAACTCTCCTGGAAAGCTAAGGTAGTTAATTCTTTAAGGGAATCTTCTTCTCCTCTTTAGAGACGGTTTCTACAGCATACCTCTTTGCTTATACTATTTTAATTATCAAGAAAAAGAAGTGAAGAAGAAAGTATATTAAAAATGTGTTATGATTGACCTGGTTGACCCGCATAATAACCTGAAATAAATTTACTTAAAATATGTATATATATATATATGATACGCTGTCAGACCACAGGAAGAATAGGAAAGCCATTAAAATAAGTATGTCACAAAAAACAAATACACTTCAAAAACTACATGTATTCTATAGTCCTGTTGGTTATAGCTTGAAAACTCAAACTTAATAGTGTTTATCAGCTTAGAGACTCCTGCATATCCTGACTGCTAACCCCAGTACATAGTTTCTGCTTTAACCCTAAGATCACATAGCCATTTGTTCATTAGACTCAGGGAACTCTTACAGCCATAAGTAGGGATCACCAAAGTTGTTCTCTACCTAATGTTTACTACCAGTCCAAGGTGTCTTTGAAGATGGACTACGGAATTTTCCTGATAATATAATGAGAACGAACAGGTCCCCAAAATACAAAGAGTACATGCAGAGGTAGCTCCACCACTCATTTTTTATTTTGCCTTTTTTTTTTTTAAGACAAACTCTCCTTGGTAGAGTGCTATGGTTTCACAGCTCACAGCAACCTCAAACTGTTAGGCTTAAGCAATTCTCTTGCCTCAGCCTCCCAAGTAGATGGGAGTGCAGGTGCCCGTCACAATGCCTGGCTATTTTGTTGTTGTTGTAGTTATCATTGTTGTTTGGCAGGCCTGGGCTGGGTTCGCACCTGCCAGCCCCCATGTATGTGGCCGGTGCCCTAGCCACAGACCTACAGGCACCCAGCCCACTAATTTTTTCAATGCAACATTTATCACTATTCTTAAAATGCCAAAGGAGGAACAAAAGAGAGATACCATCAGAGGAAATGAACCTGGAGAAACATTACAAAAATAAAGATTCATTGGGATAATAAGGAAAAAGCACATTCTCCAGTAGTCTAAGAGAGTTATCCAATAGGATAACAGCAAGATAAAGATACCCAACATGAGCCCAGGAAACCCCCCAGGCTTCTAGAGGTCAAATAACATCATTATTATCAACCTTAATGATAATTAACAGATTTTTTGTATGATGTCTGGGAATTTACACTCAAACACCACTGATGTGTTAAAAAGAGAAATATGGCACAGGCAAGAGGAAAAACAGGGAAAAATAGCTACTTAGAGGATAAAAACACCTAAGATGCAGGTATCAGGAAGCAATGGCACTGTACTACAGACCTACTGATTGGGTCCAAAATCCCACCAAAACCCTGGTAGTGTGTGATCATCTGTATGAGCTAAAACATTCAGCTATGCCAAGGTATGCCTGTTTGCAATATGATATCTGCATATTTCAGATCCCAAAAGCCACTATGGAACTCAGAAGGAATGGAAATTTGGAGGTTTTATCTAACCCAAACTTGTTATTCCACTTAAGTATGATGTAAACGGTTCAGATAAATTTATTTAGTTTGCCTTATTCTTTAAAATTAAAAATGGAAAGTGTTTATCTGAATGAGGTTAAAATACTATATTCTAGAAGTTTGCACTAAGCCTATTAACTCTCAGCTGTTTTCAACTACAAAACACAAATATCCCAGTAAAGACTATATACATTATTAGCAACTAGGTTCCTACGTGTGGCAGTCATGAAAATGCCCTTCTCACACCTCCTGCTGTAGACTGCACAATTAACCAACAGCTTCAGATACATCTCTCTAGACCCAGCACTGCATTTGCCCTGAGGCTATGCGCCCCTGGGGCAGCCCCCAGTCTGTGACAGAGCACAGCAGAGGTACTAAGGCAGGCCCATTCTGGCAACACACAGGACTCCTCAGTGACTTTGATTTGAGGACTCCCCACCAAATCTTTCTTGGCACTGTACTGCTGCCTGAGACACATCCTACCTAATCCTTCTACCCCTTCTTTCCCTTCTACACTGTTGGTCTGAAGATCCTCTCTACCTCCTCCTGCTCCCTCCCCAGTAGATCTCTTTCATATATAATCCCACATTGGCAATTATTTGGGGTGGATCCAAACTAACATAGCTGGTATAGAGAGTGTTCTGAGAAAACAGATAGGAAGATGGGTATCTGAGACTGGCTTACTTGCCAAACAGTAGATAAAGCAGGGGCCATCCTTTGTGGTAGGTAGGGTACCAAGGTGGTGGTGGGGGAACCCAATTGCCAAAGATTTCACCAGAGATGACCAGTATAAAGGAACATCCATTCAGGTTCAATCATCCAGGCATTCAAAAGATAACAAGGTGACTACAAAGACAACCAAATTGCCTGGTCATTGATAAGTTGATGCCCTGCAGAGGGGAAATCCGAAACTGAGGGCTATCAACAAGCAGGTAAGGGGACCTCTTTAGTTTCTTTTACAAAGAGGCTCCCATCTCTTATAGCAGAAAGAAACAGGAGCAACGAGATGCAGATCTGATAGTTAAAGTTGCAGACTCCAAAGACATTTAAGTGCTCAGACCAAGGTAGGTCTGCTAGGGTAAGGGCAGGACCCTAGATGGGAAAAACTGAGATCCAGAAAAATGGGATGGGAGCATCTGCTGGATGCTTCCTGAAGATACTGGATGTGCAGATCCCACTGACGCCTTGGAGCTTGCAGAGCTGGCCTACCCATCCTTAGTATGAGGAAGCACTTCCATTTGTGCTGGAAAATGCTACAGAGGCCTGTTCCTTCTAGAAGGAGATAATTGCTTGCCTCCAAAGCTTTCCTCTCCTCCTTGGTTACCAGCGAAGGAGCTGCTGGCCCTGATAAGAAAGAGACTCTACACCAAAGAAGATCTTGCAAAAGTCAGCTAGGATGTATCATCAAGAGCCAGGAGAGCAACCCCAGGATCGGATGTAAAGGTTGCTTGATCCAAGGGGCCAGAATATGAGACTGGGTAAGATAAGCAAGAATTCCTTGACTTGAAGACTCTTTCTTGGGACACAGGATTTAAAACCTTGGCAAGGATCCAAAGAGTATGAGGAAAATTCATTGTTTAGCCTAGCTCTGACAAACTTGAAAAAGGGATGGCAAATACTCAGCAAAGTGTAAATGCCTCACTTGCCCTGAAAGATGGTAGAAGAAAGAATAAATGAAGCCAGAAAAGCAGCCTTCAAGGTGAAGTCTGAGAAGCTGAGCTGTACAGCTGACCTCCTCTGCTCAGCCTTCCCCACACACCTTCTGTGATTGTCTAGCTAAGCTTTCTCCATGATTATGAGGATGTTTATCTCAGTAGACCCTCAGGAGGTATTCACACACAGGTACTGTGATATTGTTAGAATAAAGGTTGCTTTGATAATGATGTTTTCTCTGGTGATTCTTTTAGATACTTTCTGTTGTTTACCACTTTGCATTATTAGAATGGAGACTACTTTGATACTTCCTATCAGATCAAGTTAAAATTTTCTAAGTTGGTTTCCTTGTATTTCATTATAAAAGTTGTTAGAATTTCCACTGAGGCAGAACAGAATTGAGAAGCTACTCTTGCTATTCTCCAGATTGCTGGCCTTCTGACAAAGTCTAGTGGACCTAAACCCCACCTCTGCATATTGGCTAACAGTGACAGGCGGCCAGACCCTCTTCATTTGGTCACACAAAGAAACTCAGGAAAGTGGGCAAAGGTAAGATTAGAGGGAGGTGGGAGAATGGTCTAAGGGCAAAATTCTTAGGGTCTTGCAAGATTGGAGTCTCGGCTTTATCTGAATCCTGGGCCTGGAAATGTGTATGTGAGAACACATAGATCATGTAAGGCCTGAAGATCTCCCTAGAGTAGTGGCACACTGGTGTGCCGTGAAAATTTTTAAAGATCATTAATTAAATTTTTTTCAAAAGGCATTCGAAGCACAGTAAGTATATTCTTTTCTTTACTTTTTTAAAATTAACATAATTTAAAGGTACCATGAAAGTTTAACTATAGGTTCAAGGACACCATGAGATAAGAAATGAACAAATGTTTCAATATTTGTGATAACACTGCTCTAGGGGATTGTGTCCCACCAGACAGCCCAGACGTATTTCCCACCAGACCACTATGCACGGAGGAGTAGCAGCATCACTAACTTCAGTACTTGCTCCTCTGCAGACCAAGGTTTAGGGTGGGAAAGGCCATCACAGAGCTGGGCTCATTCATATTCATGGTTACGATAGAGTCCTCTAAGTCTTAGAGGCCAGGTGACAGCACTTAAATGTCTGAAGTCAGGAGGCAGCAATTACCATAATACCCTGCAAGACCAGAGCCACCACGCGGTCTGACCCACAAGGAGTTGTGGAGATGGCTGATAGAGCATGGCTTTCCCGGGAGCAAAATAAAAGGGCAGCCAGCAAGGGTGCTACTTAACAACTTTAAAAAAAAAAAAAAAGCAATAGTGGGAGAGCAAGGGACCAAGGACAGTCACACCTCTAAAATGTCATGATTCGGTGCTCTGTTCCTAGGCCTGAACAGGTGTTCAGAACCAGAACCCACTGACTGAATACCACAGAGGTACCTGCTATAATCATTCCTATAAGTCCAACAACGCAACTTGGCAGTTGGAGTAATTCCCAGATTAGACCCTTGCCCTATGCAGTAAAAGCTATCGTAGGGGAGAAAACCAGTGAAAGCTTTAATGTTCCCCCTCCTCACAGTTAATATAGTAAGTAACAAACAATACTGCATCCTGGAGATGATGAAGGAAATTGGAGCCCTCATTAAAGATCTAAAGGAGACAGAGAGGCATCAAGGTGGCTACCATGATACCTTCATTTAATTTACTAATACAACCGCTGCAAAAGCCATCTTGGAGAATGACTATAGACCAGGCTTCCTCAAACTACAGCCCACAAGCCACATGTAGCCCACCTAGGATATTTATCCGGCCCGCCGGGTGTTTTTGCCACTGCTGCCTGTCCTGCTTAGCAGCTGACTCATCCCGGGGCCTGCAGTCCGTCCCTCCAACAGTCTGAGGGACAGTGAGGTGGCCCCCTGTTTAAAAAGTTTGAGGACCCCTGCTATAGACTATCACTAACTCAGCAAAGTAGTGTCTCTGAGCATGGCTATTGTGCCGAACATCCTTCTACTGTCCCTCTTCTAAGTGTCCCCTCAGAAAGAGAAGCCTAAAGAATAATGGAGGAGTTGGATCTGGGTGAGACTGTAGCAGTCAGGAAAATGCCCCTCTCAGACCTCCTGTTGTGGAGAGTATAATTAACCAATGGCTTCAGATCCTGTCTACAGCCCTCTGCATCCAGCACTCCATTTGCTCTGAGGCCATGCTCCCCAGGGGCAGTTCCCAGCCAGTGATGGAGCACAGCAGAGGTGCTAAGGCAGGCCAACCCCAGCAACACACAGGACTCCTCTGTAACTTTGATTTGAGGACTCTCTGTCAACCTGGTCAAATCTTCCTTGGCACTGCACTTCTGAGATTCCTCCTACCCAATCTTGCTTTCTTCCCTCTCTTCTTCATGATCAAAGAAGCACCTTCTCCTGCTCCCTCTCCCAATAAATCTCCTAGTTCTTGCTGGAGTTGATCTAACATCCCCTAAAAAACAGAAGGACTGTGGGAGAAAGGGTCTGCATTTCTACCGGCAATCACAATGTTACAAGGGGATCAGAGACATACTTATTTTGACTACAACAAAGGTAACATACTAAGGGAAGGAAAATCTGAAGATGGGTAAGAAAATAAGCCTGAACAAAAATGGCTTTGTATCTCAAAATTTGCATAAAGCATAGCCAGGGCACAAAAGAGCAGCCTCAGTGCCAAGGTAAATGAGGCACATATTGTACACAGCATCCTCTGTGTTGGTGCCAGTCATACAAATGGGATCTGCCCAGAGCTGGTCTTACTTGTATTCCTAACTTGTCTGAAAATGTTTAGAGATTGTCATTCCCGGATCAGCACTTTTGGTTAGGGTCTTGGTGCCAGCAACACCTTTAATTTTGTGGTTTCCATTCATCGGCTGTTCATGCATGCAGCCTCGCCCACAGAATAATAAATGGTTCCCAGTTCTGGTGGAGTAAAGCTAGGGTAGAAGCCATAGTTTGATGGACTCTGCTCAAGTGAGTCAGGTTCAGCCAGATTTGTGGTTAACTTAACCTAAAATAAAGTGCAATGAGCTATTCACTTTCCAGACACATCCAGGATTGGGAGGGGAGGGGAGGAGGGTCCAAAGTTACTTTGAAAGGTGTGGTTTTCTTGGAATCACCCAGAACTAAAGAATCCTAGGGTTACTCTTGTTCTTGGTGACTAATATAGAAGGCATTTAACATCTCTGTGCCTTCATTTACCAATGGATACACTAATCCTTTCCTTTGAGAACATTGTAATGTCTTACCCGGTTGTATGGAATGCCTTGAAATCTCCAACTTTTTTTCAAGAAAAAAATTCTTATATACACTGTTTTTAATTTAAGGCCAAAAACTCAATTAAATCTTGAGACTTAATTCATTGGGCTTTCTCAACTTAATTATCATCTATGCTGAAGTCTCTTGAATGCATATTTCACAAGTAAATTTTCTTTTATTTTTCAAGGATGTGGATTGTGCCTAGTATATCTTTGACAGCAGTCCCTAGCACAGATATGTAATAAATGCACATCAATGGCTTCTTGACCAAGAATACAGGGACCCGGGTTTAGGTTCCAGCTCTGCTGATGGTATAGGCTATCTTCCAAAGTCACTTGGCTTTAATTTTCTCTTCTAAGATTGAAAACATTGGTATTAATCATCTGTGACATAACCGTTAGGCTTTTTAAAAAAATCTATCATAATTTGTGAAGTTGTTACTATTTTAAATTGCTGTAATGATGCAATACTTTTTTAAAACAAGTTATAGAGACATTTATAAGAAAATACCTTTTTATTGTTCTCAAAATCCACACTGCTCTTTTACAGGCACTGTGGTATAATTCAGAGTACTAAAGCTCGCTTCTAAAAATGGATTTGCTACTAACTACTTTGAGGCTTTAGGTAACACATTTCACATTGTAGGACTGTTTTCTTATCTGTAAAATCAGGAAATTAGGTTAAATTAATTTGAAAGATTGTCTTACTGAATCCAGGGTTGATTGTAGCCCTAGTAGTCCACAGTTTTTCCAAGTGAAATTTTATTTTATTTTATTTATTTGAGACAGAGTCTCATTTTGTCATCCTTGGTAGAGTGCCATTGCATCATAGCTCACAGCAACCTCAAACTCTTGGACTCAAGTGATCCTCTTGCCTCAGCCTCCCAAGTAGCTGGGATTACAGGCACCTACCATAATGCCCAGCTATTTTTAGTTGCAGTTGTCACTGTTGTTTTATTTTTTAGCTAGCCCAGGCCAGGTTTGAACCCACCAGCCTCAGTGCATGTGGCTGGTGCCATAACCACTATGCTGTGGGCACCAAGCCTCTCAGCTATTTTTAGATATGGGGTCTTGCTCTTGCCCAGGCTGGTCTCAAACTCATGAGCTTAGGCAATCCATCTGCCTCGACTTCCCAGAGTGCTAGGATCACAGGCATGAGCCACCATGCCTGGCCCTGCAAGTGACATTTTAAAATGTCTATTTTGTTTTTTCTGATTACATAGGTAATACCTGCTTGCTTAAAAATAGTTGAAGAATACAGAAATATATTAAGTAAAAATTAAGAGTCCATCTTAATACTATCCCATATAGATTAGTGTTAACAACTTGGTAGATAATTTTTCAAAATTCTGCATGATACATTTATTATACTATTATTTTGCAAAAATGAGATCATGTCACACATATTTCTATATTTGCTTTTCATTTAATAACATATCGTGAACCTCTTTCAACTGGATATATGTAGCTCTACCTAATTTTTTTTATGACTTTCTTCCATTGAGTTTATTTACCTAGTTCCTTCTAAGGAACATCTAAATGGTTTTAAAATTTTTATAAATTTTAATGTATACCCAATTTTTTTTGTGACTCTCTTCCACTGAGTGGATGTATCCAGTTTATTTAGCTGGTTCCTTCTGAGGAACATCTAAATGGTTATAAAATTTTTATGTATATCCTGAATAATCCATAGGCATCTTTGTTTATCTATTTTTGTACAACTTTGAAATATTTAAGGTACATTCCTTAAAATGAAACTTCTTGATGAAGCAATACAATTTCATAGATTGAGCCAAACTGCTCCAGAAAGAACTGTTAATTTCCATTCCCGTAAACAATGCATAAGGTAGGAACACTAGGTGGTGCTAAGCGTGCTAATTCAGACTTACTATGTGGCAAGAATTGGGGAGGCATATTATCTGGTTTGGGCTTATCCCAAAATAAATCTAGACTAGTGCTGATATAAAGGATATCAGACCTTAAGCCAGGTCTTCCTTGGTCCCCATCAGACTTACCACACACAATCCCAGAAAGTGGAACTAGTGCCACTGTATGGAAATAACAGACAAGTAAATTCTGACTCAACAGAAGAACAAAACTTTCTAGCAATTAGAGTTTTTCCCACAAAAAAAAAAAAATATTGTCTATTAGCTAGTAAAAACCATTTCACCGTATTATAAATAGTAAGCAATTGAAGGCTAAATGACTTTTTGTCGATAAATAATTGGACCCAATGACCTCCAATTCAAAGTTTCTTTCAGATACTAGGGTTCAAAGACATCTAGATTTGAAGCGCAAGACCCGGAGTTAAATCCTCCCATAAGCACTTTCCTCCCTAGACTCTGGGTTATATCAAAGTAACAATTTGTATGTCTTCTCTATCCTCCATAATTGAATTTTTCATTAAGTTAATTTTTTAAGTGTAGGTAACTACTATTTCAAAGCTCAAGGTCAATATTTCTATTTCCATTAATTTATTCAGCAAATATTTATTGGATCCTGCTATGTGCCAGGCAGAGTGCTAGATGCTGGGAATCTAAAAGTGAACGAAACAGCTATTTCCTGCCCTCATGGAATTTACAGATTGTGTTTATAAAATAGGCTATATTTAAAGACAGTCATAAAGTATTTATTTTAACTGTTCATAAAATTAATTGACCAGGCCGTCCTATAAATCTGAATGTATTCATTAAGAAAATCAGAAACAAGAAACATATTTTTAAACCATTTCTCACTGCTAATTTTCTTCAGTGAAAAAAGAAAGCAAAAATAATTGCCTCCGCATTTGAGGCAAGGATAAGAGCTAAAATAATTATCTAATCTAAAAGTAAAGCAAAGAAAAACACATTTATGCTGATTGTCTAGGAAATTGCATCTGTGTCCTATTTCAGTGATGTGTGGGTCTTCACAGGCCCACATCAGAAGATTAGAAACCTCTGCATAATCTAAGCTCATGATGATTTTTCTGGCCCCAGACCTTCTTCTGACATAAAGACTGCAGAAAGTAAAAAACAGAGACAATAAACAGAAATGAAAGGTCCACAGAATGGTTTGGGTTGAATTGTACATGTTTATGAAGAAAAGGGCCAACTAGCCCACAGGTGTTGAGAAAGAAAATATCATAAAGAGATTTCCCAAAGAAATTCCTGAGCCAAAAACCTTTCTTAAGTAAAAATATCATCATTTCAGGGCACACTCCTCTCCTGTCATGCATGCATGAGCAGACTGCTTCCTGTTGAAACCTCATTCTGAAAATGAAATGCAGTCCCCATGGTAAACCTGGCTTCTCATGAAGGCAGGACAGAGTAAACAAATTAATCCTCACTTTCAGTTACATTTCTTTATGTTAGGTCGGATGGAAAATGTTCAGGGACTAGCAATTCTTTAAGCAATCCTAGCTCTTTGAAATATAGTAATACCAGTTAAAACTTGGCAAAAGCTTTTAAAATCATGTTCTTAAAAAATTCAACGAAGAAATTTTTATAGCCCAGGATATTTTTTAAAAATAGATCATTTTTTTTCTTTACAAGTTTCCCAACCTGACATACAGTCCAAACCTTTACTTTTTACCCTATGTTCCAAATGTATCCTTGATGGAGTGTAATTGGTAAAGCCGCAGGGACTCGACTCCTCTCCTACAACTTGGACGCTGATCCACTTAGTGTTTAATTTTAACTTTAGACATTAATTTTTTGTCTCAACATTCTCAAGAAGAGTCTTAGATCCTGACATACAATGTACACTTTGATTTGCTTTGGGTTGCAACAAATAAAATTAGAAATTTTGGACCATTTTGACCTACAGAAATAGCAATTTCACATGGTTTAGCTCAAGCAAGCACTAATCTCTCTAGACCTCTGTTTCTTCATCTTTAACTTGAGAATGTTCAGCAAGATAACCTCAAAGATCTTAGGTTTGATATTCTACGATTCTAAGAATTGCAGGATCATATTTATATATAGATATACAGAGGAACATATGCACAGATGCCATTGCTATTATAATTTAGTAAAATAGGGAAAAATCAATTCATTTAATAAGCATGAGTACTTATTGAGCACCTTCTTTGAGCAAGGCCCTATTAAAAAAGGTACTTTTATCATATGAAAGTGCTAGACCTTGGGCAGTGCCTGTGGCTCAGTGCGTTGGGTGCTGGCCCCATGTAACAATGGTGGCGAGTTCAAACCCAGCCCCAGACGAAATGCAACAAAAAATAGCCGGGTGTTGTGGTGGGTGCCTATAGTCCCAGCTACTCGGGAGGGTGAGGCAAGAGAATTGCCTAAACCCAAGAGCTGGAGGTTGCTATGAGCTGTGATGCCACAGTACTCTACCAAGGGTGATAAAGTAAGATTCTGTCTCTAAAAAAGAGAGGAAAAAAAATGCTAGACCTTAATAGGCCACTTATCAAGAGAAAACTCTAAAGTATTTTGGGGGCTTGTGTTACTTGACCTTTAAGCCAAATTTGAATTTACATATGTCAAACACTCAGTTATGTTTAGGAATTCTAAGAGGAATACTTAATAATTGCAGTCATATCTTTCTCCTAATGCCCTGGCCTGAGTCCATGAACAGGAAGGGCACAAGCTGTCCCACAAGAGTTTCACAACTACTTTTGTGCATTTGCTTCATTATAAAGGGAAATTTTTGAAATTATGAAGTGCCAGATTCTCCCAGGGTAGGTGCCCACTTTATAAGTAAGTGATAAACCAGTAAAGGTGCATTAACTCTTTTAGCCCATAAATCATTCATTCCACAAACATTGCCTGGGTGTTTATTATGTCAGGCACTTGGCTAGGATTCAAGGTGTGGCAATAAACAGACTCTTTTTTCAAGGAACTCACATTCTATTGGACAAAATAGATTAGTAAACAAATACTTGTACTACCTTGTTCCACAAGTATGTAAAAAGTACTATCA
The DNA here is from genome assembly GCA_963574575.1 of Galagoides demidoff. Taxonomy (NCBI): domain Eukaryota; kingdom Metazoa; phylum Chordata; class Mammalia; order Primates; family Galagidae; genus Galagoides; species Galagoides demidoff. Next base: position 470 of record CAUYQV010016972.1, on the reverse strand, counting down.
TGACATAATGTGGCAGGGGAGAGGCATCAGAGGGCGTATTTCACAAAGAAGATGATATCTGAATTGGAATGTAAAGATTCGAGAAGGAATTCAACATGGATTGGGGAGGGAGCAAGGAATAGGGACTATTAGCAAACTGAACAGGATGTACAGAATATGAAAACCTGAAAGAATATTCTATATTCAGAGAAAGGTAAAAAACACCTATAGAGTGTGAAGCAAAGTGTTTGTTTTTTGTTTTGTTTTGTTTTGTTCTTTTTTTTTTTTTTTTTTTTGAGACGGAGCCTCAAGCTGTCCTCCTGGGTAGAGTGCCATGGCATCACAGCTCATAGCAACCTCCAACTCCTGGGCTCAAGCAAGTCTCCTGCCTCCACCTCCCAAGTAGCTGGGACCACAGGCGCCCACCACAACGCCCGGCCATTTTTTGGTTGCAGCCATTATTGTTGGTTGGCAGGCCCGGGCTGGGGATT
>CAUYQV010016965.1:0-71806 GCA_963574575.1 Galagoides demidoff | reverse complement strand
CCAGCCCGGGCCTGCCAAACAACAATGATGGCTGCAACCAAAAAATAGCCGGGTGTTGTGGCAGGCGCCTGTGGTCCCAGCTACTTGGGAGGCTGAGGCAGGAGACTCGCTTGAGCCCAGGAGTTGGAGGTTGCTGTGAGCTTTGATGCCACAGCACTCTACCCAGGGGGACAGCTTGAGGTTCTGTCTCAAAAAAAAAAAAAAAAAGATTCAAAAAGATAACAGTAGCTTCATAATTTAGAATAAATATTTAATAAATAGGAAACAAAGAGCACCAACTACAAGAAAGAAATTAATGTTAGACAACAACAAAATTATAAACTTTTTATTAAAATATATTAATAAGAGATGAAAAGGACAGGCCATCAAAATGGATGAAGGTATTTGTGTACATGTCACCACAAAGGGGCTGATCTGCAAAATAAAGAAATTTTTACATTTTGAAAGTACAGAAGGAAGACAACTCCATTAGAAATGAGCAAGAGACCGGCACAGCTCTATTCACAAAAATTATATTCAGATGTTAATAAACTCAAGAAAAGCTAATCAGCAGTATTCATAATCAGAAAAATACAAACTAAAAATCATAACAAGAGACCACTAGTTACGTACCAAAATGACTAAAATCAAAAGACTGACAATGGCAAGTATGAACGAAGACTTAACACCATGGGAAGAGGATATTGTTAGAAGCACTTTGGAAAACTGTTGAGCATTAGCTACTGAAATTGAATAAATGCTTCCCTGTGACCCAGTAAGCAATGTACACCGAGAGACATACACAAGACACTCAGCTTATCACTATTTGTAATAACCCAACTGGATACCCCCCAAATGTCCATTAGGAGTGGACTATATAAACAGGTTATAGTAATTCACACCACTACATGGCCCAGAAAAAGAAAGAACTATAGCCCTATACAAGCATTTGAGCAAATTCACCAAATACAATGTTTTTTCCACTTATATAAAGGCTGCCAATAGCAAAACTGAGCCATTCTAGAAGTCAGAAGAATGGTTACCTCAGGGGTGAGGGAAAGGTAGGGACCCAGAAGGGACTGGAGGGCAACATTCTCATCCTGATCTGGTGACAGTCACACCAGTGATCGTTTTATGATAATGCATTGAGCTGCACATACAGTAGCGCCTCCATAGTTGACCACCTCCCTCCATTGGCCACTTCCTTAAGTTGACCTAATTTTCATAGAACCCGATGCATCTTGTGTAGGTATCAGTACAGCAGTCCCAGTTCCTTATGTTGACCACCCCCAAATGTTGACCAGTTTGTTCCAGTCCATTGGGCACTTTCCTATGTATATGTTATACATATACTATGTAATCTTTTTGTTAATTAAATACCTACTATAGATACATACCCAGCACATTCTTCATTCCTTGGTTTCTATATTTAACAAAGTTGATGAAACTAACTTGCCTCTACCCAAACCACAAGGCTCCTTCCTGACTTTCCTCCCAAGAAGCAGCATGCAGATGTTCCCCCAGCACACTGATCACAGGAAGCCACAGGTGTCAGGGGAGCCAGCAGGCAGCTGTGTCCCCCTAATGGGTTTATTCTTCATCCAAGAAGCTATGAGAAACCAAAGAAACATTCCAAACAAGAGTAGGAACTCGTGTCACCACTAGCACTTTGAGAATAGCCTTTTACTGGAAATCCCAACTAGAATCTATAGAGATTACCATAGATTTACTATAGAATCTATAGATTAACTTTTGCTGGAGATCCCAACTAGAATCTATAGACCCTCAAATTAATCAATAAGAAAAGAACAAACAATCCCATCTATAAGTAGCCAAGAGACTTGAACAAAAACTTCTCAGAAGATGACAGATAGATGGCCAACAAACACCTGAAAAAATGCTCATCATCCCTAATCATCAGAGAAATGTAAATCAAAACCACTCTGAGATATCACCTAACCCCAGTGAGAACAGCCCACATCACAGAATCCCAAAGCTGCAGATGCTGGTGTGGATGTGGAGATAAGGGAAGACTTTTGCACTGCTGGTGGGATCACAAACTAACACACCCTCTATGGAAAGAAATATGGAGAATTCTCAAAGAACTAAAAGTAAACTCTCCATTTGATCCTGTAATCCCATTGCTAGGTATCTACCCAGAAGAAAAAAAATCATTTTACTATAGGGATATTTGCACAAGAATGTTTACTGCAGCTCAATTCACAATACCCAAGACTCAGAAGCAACTCAAGTGCCCATCAACTCAAGAATGGATTAACAAACTGTGGTTATGTACACCATGGAGTACTATTTGGCCATAAAAAAGGATGTAGACTTTGCAGCTTTTGTATTTACCTGATGGCATTTAAACACATTCTTCTTAGTAAAGTATCACAAGAATGGGAAAACAAGTATCCAGTATCCTCAATACTAATATGAAACCAATATATAAACAATGACATGCCCACAGGAAAGAAAAACACGTGTATATTCAAGTGAAGGGGAGGAAGAAAGGGAATTGGTGCATTCTCATCTACTGTGCAGAATGTAGGGGCATATACAGTACGCTCCCTGGGCGAAAGGCTCGACTACAACTTGAACTTTACCTTAGAAATGAAAACAAAGTAACCTAAATATTTGTACCCTCATAGTAATCTGAAATAAAAAATAAAATAAAATGTTTTAAGCCCTTTATTTTTTTAAATAGGTATAAATAACAAATGATGTTAACATGGAGTATAAAGGAACAGGAAAACCAGGCACATAGTAGGCACTCAAAAAATATGTCTTGTCTGAAACAAAGAGACTTCTCTGCTTTCTTTTAACCATGCTCTGTGGGAGGAAGACTGGTTGAATTACTCCCAGACCTTCCAACTCAGGGTAAAGTGCCCAGTCAGCGGAATGTCTCTGTGGCTATCCCTGCACTGGGAAATCAGCAGGGCAGGCAGCTGAGACTACCAACTAATAGCTTAGGCTAGAGAAGCTGAGATGTCTGCCTGAGGAGATGAGACGTGCTCCCCCAACTCTGTCTTCTGGTTGCACCATTATCTGGCCATTTCCACCATTCTAAGTCCTTGATTACCCTTTACTCAACCTTCCTAGGGGCTGTATTTTTCCCCTCTGTCATCCTCATCCTAAGTTGAGTGCTGACAACTGACTGTTAGGCTTCTCTGCATGTACGCTCTGTTATGTACCCAACAGAAAGATTCCTGGGAAACAGGACAGGTGCTGCACTGTTCTCATGCTGTCACCAGGCACGTAAAACAGTGTATGCCCTTACAGGCTTTCGGTTATGCATCAAGTTTGGAGTAAGTTTCTCTTTCTTTCCTCAGCACCATCTCCCTTGCTGCCCACTGTCCCAGGTTGGGGTCAACTAGCCCCCCAACAGTGCTTCACTCAGAGCCTAATCCACTAGGCACAATGTTCTTCCATACCTGCTACGCTCAGTAGCTTAGGATCCTTAAGAAAATTGGGAGAAAAATCTATGGGCGCCTGTGAAGCCAGGTGCAAGAGTAGATAACACAGGGTCACCTTATTTGAGAAAGGCTTTTCCTTTCAGCTATAAAGTGCCAAGCGTGCTGGCGCTGTAGTTAAGAGGCCTGCCTCTTAACTACTTTGATGTGTATTTTTCTCTCTGCAGGCACACAAAATTCCCTCTGCTCTTTTTTCAGCTTTCCTACCTTTAAGTGGAAACAGCTGCTCTAATTTTAATGCCCATCTGCTCCTAGGAATAGGGTAAGAATCAGTGGCTCTGTAGATAAATCTAAAGTTTTTATGTTGTCCAATCTCATTGATCTGGACATAGGCCTTCTCTATGTGAGCCGGCTTCATATGGGCAGTTTCACTAAAAAAAGAACCAAAAAAGATAAATAAATACAATTCAAGCCACCAAAATGGGTAGATCCTAAGTCTCCGGCAGCAATTGTTTTTAATTCAACAAGAGCCAAAGACCCCCAATGTGCATGTGTGCTCACATCAGTCATCTCATTGTGTGTTTGGGAAGAAGCTCTTTGATTGGCTAGAAGCAACTACTCAAAGGCCAGGCTGTATCCCACAAGGAAGTCGAGGGAATCTTTATAGTTAAGAAAAGCAGAAGAAAAAAAAGAAAAGTAATGAAAGAATAGAAACGCAGGGCTGAAAATGGAAGAGGTCATCCATAAACACCCTACTAGCTAGAAACAGCCAGGGGTAGTGAAGCAGAGAAAGAAGGATGGATGGTCAGCAACAGAGACTCCGCAGTCTGAGAGTTAAGGCACAGAGGAGAGAGAGGGGGAGAGAAAACTACCAACATCGTTTGGGTGTATCCCACTGGACACAGGGCGGTTCCATAGGGAAGCAGAAGAAATAATACTCCACCTACGCTTCTATGCCTTGTCTTTCAAGACACAGAAGGGTTACCTCCACTAGACAAACTAGACCTTAAATCAGTAGACCGTGGGTGCCTCTGTAATTATATCTAGAGAAGCACTAAAACAAAGCCACGGCGGCTCTGAAGACCCTCAACAGTACTGACTATTCAAATTATCTCTTTAAAAATGCAAATATTTAGCATTTCCAATTAAGGCATAAAATTAGAAGACTAAAAAACCCACTGGGAAAACTGTCAGTGAAACAAAACCATATAGAACTAAAGGCTTTTCAGTGAACTAGTTTTGAACACAGAGCCTCCTCTGAACTGTTTACAAATGTTGACGAAACCCAATCCCATTTTATACTGCTTGCCAACTTGGACTGTATGAACTGATAGTGTTATAAAGATCACAGACACCATGATGCATCTTCTATATTCAAATGCTTGCACATATCCATCAAATAAGAAGTTTGATGGGAAATTTTATAATGTAAGACTTTGATTATAACAGATTGAACTGATGGTCAGGCCCTTCTCCAGCTAAAAATATATTTTAAAGTATTAAATGAAATTGAAAGTGCTTTTTCACTCCCTTTTAAAGCTCACCTCTGAGCTTTTTTTTGAGACAGAGTCCCACTATGTCACCCTGGGAGTGCCGTGGTGTCACAGCTCACAGCAACCTCAAACTCTTGGGCTTAAGCGATTCTCTTGCCTCAGCCTCCCAAGTAGCTGGGACTACAGCAGGGGCCCGCCACAATGCCCAGCTATTTTTTGTTCCAGTTATCATTTTTGTTTAGCTGGCCCAGGCCAGGTTCGAACCTGCCAGCCTTAGTGTATGTGGCTGGCCCCAAGCCTCACCTCTGAACTTTAAAAGGGAATGAATGAAATGGAGAATCCTCAAGTTTTAGAAATGACAAGAGAAGCAATAACCACAATAATTCTGTTAGCAAGAGATGATACTAAATTTACCACTGGGGTTATAGACTTGGAAATAGAGACTTGAGGTTCTGGAGATTTGGTTTCTAGAAATGATACAGGAATGGGAAATTTGGCCTTGAGCACAGTAAAAAAGGGATGATTCTGAACTCACACATCAAGCATCTTAAAGCCTCCTATCTGTTTAGTAAAGTGGGCAGAAGGGAGTTACCAGCAGGCCTGAAAAAACAACAGAAAACTAATATCTCTCCAGGGTCTTTTTTTTCCTTTTACTCACAATGTGAAATTTTTATTTATTTTTTTAACAGGTACTCATGTCAATTTTATTGTTTCTCTATACATACAGTTATTTGCTCCTACAAAATAGAAAATACAGCATATTAAAATTCCCTTTTATTATGATTTATTTTGAAAATCATAAAATCTAATCAATAATTAAGCTCTAGTCAAACTACCAAATGTTTCCTTCACATTCTTTTTGAGTTGACCCAAAGAACTGGCAATAGGTATCAAGTATTCCCATGGGTTTTAGGAGGCTGAAGCTAGTGAAATAAAATCCATCATCAAGAATTTGAAGGCTCAGCACCCGTAGCACAGTGGTTACAGTGCTGGTCACATACACTGAGGCTGGTGGGTTCAAATCCTGCCCGAGCCAGCTAAACAACAATGACAACTGAAACAAAAAATAGCTGGGCGTTGTGGTGGGCACCTATAGTCCCAGCTACTTGAGAGACTGAGGCAAGAGAATCACTTAAGCCCAAGAGTTTGAGGTTGCTGTGAGCTGTGACGCCATAGCACTCTACTGAGGGTGACATAGTGAGATTCTGTCTCAAACAAACAAAAAAAAAGAATTTGAAAGAAAGTAACTTATGGGAAAAAAATGTGAAGGAAACCTATTTGGTAGCCCCATCTGTGATACACACACAAACTGTGTTGCCAGATGAAGAGGGTTGGATGACAGTGACAGGCAGCCGGGCCCTCTCCATCCGGCAACACAGCTTCTGCGGGTATCACAGATGGGATCCTTCTGAAATGGTAGAAGAGGGAATGATGACGTTAAGCCAATTTCACCATAAGTCTTATTTTGTACTTTCATTTTTTGCTAGTAAGTTTTTATACAGTAAGTTTTGCTAGTATAAGTTTTTATACAGTAAATTGAGAAAGCTATTCTTTGCTAGGATAGGCTATCTAACAATAATTTTGATAACCTATGATGAATTCTGTCATTTTTTTCCTTGTATCTTTTCCTTATTACCTTAATACCAGTAATTTATAAAAAGGATCTGTGTGGTTGAATATATGTGAATAACTTCAGTATACTTTAGCTCTACTTTTTGATTTGACCCAAAGAATTGCCAATAGGTGTCAAGTATTCCCGTAGGTTTTAGAAGGCAGAAGTTAGTGAAATAAAATCCATCATCAAGAATTTGAAGGGGGGCGGCGCCTGTGGCTCAAAGGATAGGGTGCCAGCCCCATATGCTGGAAGTGGCAGGTTCAAACCCAGTCCCGGTCAAAAACTGCAAAAAAAAAAAAAAAGAATTTGAAGGAGGGCAGTGCTTGTGGCTCAGTGAGTAGGGCACCGGCCCCATATACCAAGGGTGGCAGGTTCAAACCTGGCTCTGGCCAAACTGCAACAAAAAAATAGGCGGACCTTGTGGCGGGCACCTATAGTCCCAGCTACTCGGGAAGCTAAAGCAAGACAATCGCCTAAGCTGTTGCTGTGAGCTGTGATACCACAGCACTCTACCAAGGGCAATAAAGTAAGACTCTGTCTCTCTAAAAAAGGATTTGAAGGAAAGCAACTTGTGGAAAAAGAGAATACGTCCACCAAACTTTGTCAGAAGGCCGGGATTCTGGAGAACAGTGAGTGTAGCCTAAGACTGCTCTGTTTTTCCATTTTCAAAATTACAGTTTTATGTATGTAAGTTCAAATCAAAGACCACACCAATCCCTATTCCAAATAATAATCAGCATAACTCAGTGAGCTATTAACGATATTCCAATTCAAAAGCTAATCTCCTAAATCAATTTGCCTAAACTACTCAAGATAGGCATCTGTAGGTTGGGGGCTAAATTTACAAAAGAATGGGAGACGGGGTGAAGGTCAGGCAGGACCTAAACTGACCAGACCAGCTGTGTCATGTCCGCCATAGTGGAACCAACTCTATCTTATCTTCTCAACACATGTGTTTTTATTCCCCACTCATATTACTACATTTTGTATCTGTGAAATAGATTTTAAATGGAAATAATTACTACGATTTACTGCACTTGTCCTGGGATTCCATTTATTTGGGCAAGGGATAGGTTTAAAGTTACACTCAGAACAACAAGTAGCACAGTTAATAAAAGACAAGAAGGGGCTCACAACACACAGCAACACAGACGTCTGAGAATAATCCACTTCCCATCCTGACATCAAAAGCTTTTACCCCTCCTCGTGCACAGTTCTGCAGCCCACTGGTCCAGCTTGAGCTAGCTGGTTTCTCTCAGGGGATAAGGCTAGATGTGGGAACCATGTAATCCAGACAACTTGTCCCCTGTAAGGGTCACAAGTAGGATGTCCCAGAGACCAGGCCACTTTCCCTCGAGCTCATCAGGTCTTTCCCTCCAGGTCCTGTGGATAACCTGGTCGCTGGCTGGAAGGTCTGAAGGTTTTGGGAAGCAGGGTACCAGGTCACTTCTTCAGCAATTCCCAGTGTGGCGTAGTGTAGTTCAGGAGATGGCCAGGCTTGTCATGACAGAGATCAAAGGTCATCTGCTGGAGGCAGCTGGGAGGGCATCTAGAGTAGAGGGTCCAAGGCCAGCTGAGTGAGTTCCTTGGTCTGGGTGAGTCCCTTACTGGAGCGCAGGATCTGCCTTACCAGGCTGAGGTTGGAGGATTTGGTCCCAGAGAAGAGACGGAACATGTCTCCCTCTTCTTACAAACGTTTTCATTTTCTGGCAACTCATGGAACCTGCAAGGTCTTTTCCTAACAAAATAAGACTCTCTCCAACTCACTGAACTCTCCCGGGGAAGAATCATTGTCAGTCAGGGAAGCACTGGGTGCACCCTGGAAACCGCTGCGCAGCTCCCCGTACTCACCGGCAGGAGGGCGCGGGGACCCCGGTACACAGAGCGGAGGGCAGACCCTTTAAATCCCACCTGCGCTGTGGGGCGCCGGGAGCCAGGGGCGAGTGGGCCGGTGGGAGGAGGGCCCAGTGCAGCTCCAGTCCTCATCTCCACTCGGGCGCCTCCCGCGCTCCCAGACACTCCCGCCAGGGAAGTGGAGCCCAGGGCTGGCGCCCTGGAGCCTCCTGCTGAGATGTCAGTCCTTGAGGACCTTCTGGCATCTCCAGCCAGGGAGGAGGTCTTAGGATTATGGCCTGGTGGTGGTGACAGTGAGGAAGGTGCAGGTCTAAGAGCTGCTGCAGTGCTCAGGTGGGGACTGAGGTCCAGTGCCCAGGGTCTTTGAAGAAAAAGAGCTGCCCATAAGTAATTAAAACCTCCCATATGAATGTCCCAGGTGACTAACAACATCCCCTTGATGTGGACATCCTAAACCAAGAAAGTATCACTAAAAAATTGCCCAGGGTTAGAAGAGTGGTGGAGTGACACTTTTCACAACACAGGACATTATACACCTGCCAGCGCACACACAGATACTTATCATAATGAGCTAACAATAAAAAATTACAAATCATGGCTGGGCACCCAAAGCACAGTGGTTAGGGTGCCAGCCACCTACACTGAGCATGGCAGGTTCAAACCAGCCACATCAACTAAACATCAATGACAACCGCAACAACAACTGCAACAACAACAACAAAAATAGCCAGGTGTGGCAGGCGCCTGTAGTCCCAGCCACTTGGGAGGCTGAGGCAAGAGAATTGCTTAAGCCCAAGAGTTTGAGGTTACTGTGAGCTGTGACACCACAGCACTCTACCAAGGGCAACATAGTGAGACTATCTCAAGAAAAAAAAAAATTACAAATCATACAAGGAACTAAGCCACCATCAGCATATGGAACTATGGGTAAATTGTCAACAAAACCCTTTCCCGTCTTTCAAAAATATATGTGTATATTCACACATTTTAAAATAAAATAAATATAAATTAATCTGAAACTTTTTTACAATTCCCCACCTAACTTCTTTGATTAACTGTCCTGATACCTTTTTTTTTTTCTGAGACAGAGTCTCACTATGTCACCCTGAGTAGAGTGCTGTGGCATCACAGTTCACAGCAACCTCAAACTCTTAGGTATAAGCAACTCTTCTGCCTCAGTCTCCCAAGTAGCTGGGACCACAGGTGCCTGCCACAACACCCAGCTATTATTTTTGTTGGAGTTGTCATTGTTATTTAGCTGGCCTGGGCCAGGTTTGAACCTGCCAGCCCCAGTATATGTGGCCGGTGCCCTACCCACTGAGCTATAGGCACTGCCCATGTCCTGATACCTTTAATAAGACTTCTACCAAAGAATACTAACAGCTAATAATAGCTAAGATTTGTGAGTGCATATCCTCTGTGAGTCTCAGAGGCCCAGAGACTGAGTAACTTGTTCTCAGTCCCTCAGCTAATAACATAATGAGAGTATTAAGTCAACCAGAACAATATAATTCCAACCAAAACCCCACTTTTAATTGGTCCAAAACCTATGTGGGTGATGAAAGGACCAAATATTTTAAAGATAATTTAAAGAAAAATAAAGATACAGTATATTTCCCCTACCAGATATAAAAACTTATTATAAATCTATGATCATTATTACTTGTAATGAAGGCATAGGGATAAATTGAAAAACGTATCAGAAAAGAAAGCACAGAGATTAACCATATAAAGAAACCCATATAAAGAAACTTAAGATATAGCATGGAAGGCATTAAAAATTAGTATAAGAAGGATAAACTTTTCAGTAAATAATATGTGAATAATTGCTGACCCCTGTGGGTAACATAAATAACTCACTACAGACATACACACACACACACACACAGAATTCCAAATGGATTTTATATAAAAATGTTAAAAATAGAACCTCAAAACTTTTACATCAAGGGCTGACAAAATATAGAGCTCACAGACCAAATTTGGCCCATCACCTAATTTTATAAATAAAGTTTTATTAGAACACAGTCACACCCATTAGCTTATCTGTCATCTATAGCTACGTTTCCACAGTTGAGTAGCTGCCACAGAGAAAGTGTGACTCACAAATCTAAAATATTTACTTCTGGTCCTTTGTTGAAAGTTTGCTGATTCTTGGATAAAAATTTAAGAGAGCTGTCTTTATGATACCAAAATAGGAAAGAATCTCGTAAAAGATAAATATGTAAAACTGCACAAAAACGTAAACTAGAGCTACATCTGAAAACTATAAACGAACTGCAGAAACACAGAAGTGAATGGGGAAAAGCAAGTTGTAAAAGGACTGTGCAGGCCATCTCCTCTATGTGCATTTTACACCTATGTTGTAAAAATATAAAAACACAGATAGAGGCTTATGTACCAGCTCAGAGAAGCCATTATTTCTGGGCAGAGCAGGAGGGAAATGGGATCTGGAGGAATAAGACACAGGCAGTGGGGGTAGTGGGCTTTAACTGTATCTGGCTGTTTTATCAAAAATAAAACTACAAGAGGCAATATTGCAAGATGGTGCATGTTGAATCTCACCAGTAGATGCTAATGAATTACTCTGTGCTTTTCTGCGGGTTTGGAATATTTTAATTGCAAGTATGATGATCATTCAAGCACCTCCTCCCTGCCTGGGCATTGCTCTAGCCCAGGGGGTCAGCAAACTCTGGCCCACAGGCCAAATTCTACCTACCACGTAAGTCGGTACACACTATGCACTGAGTGATTTTTACATTTTTTTTAAAGGTTGAAAAAGACTAAAGAAGATTGATAATTCATATCATTGAAAAATTAAATAAGATTTCAGGGTTCATCATTAAGGATTTATTGGAACTCAACCACTCGGTCACTTATGTTTTGTTCGGCTGTTTTCCCATGGCAACAGCAGATTTGCCACACAGACTTGGGACGCCCACAAAGCTGAAAATATTAATTGTCTGGCCCTTTATAGGAAAAATGCACTGACCCCTGCACTGAGCCTCTCGTCCCAAAGCACTGGTGGAGAGACGTGATGGCAAACACCACAGATGGATTAACAACGTTGTCACACAGTGTTGCTTCTATCTGTCACCTAATGCTAGAAAAGGCAAGGACCATTTTCTTGTCTGGATTATACAATATCCTTGTTAAAGTTTTGATAAAAACAGCTAAACAATCATGGAGCTCCCCCGATGAGACAGAAGTAATGTCTGGAAATATTTTTACTATCTTCTTCCCCAGGGCTATATCAATGATTCAATTCATTGGCCAGAAATATTCAGAACATGAAATTTTATCACATAAAAAGTTTTTTCATGAGAAAAAAATTCAATCCATCCTATAACAACTGTAATGGGAATTTAACTGCATGATTTTGTAGATGACTCTTCTAATGTTGTTTGTGCGTCTAGATCTGTTTGGAGTGAAATATTTAAAACATGCCCTGGTACCACCTGCTTCGATGATGGAAGGTTCTCAGACTCTGGAGCAAGCCACAGCAAATCAGCCCAAGCACAGGCTCTAAAAATAAACATGAAGGATGGGTGCCCTTTATCAATGAAGGGTGCAAATGACGCAGCATACGACAGAAAGGAGTGTCTGTGGCACACTGCGTTGTGTTGCAGGAATGATAGGAAACACTCTAAATAGCCTCAAAGTCAATGGACGCTAAAAAGTAGAGAACGGTTTTCTGAAGAGCAATAAGTTCACTTAGAAGAATGATATTCAGAAAGACATCAGTTGCATCTTCACAACTGAGCTCTGCATTCAGACAGACAGATCTGTCCGGGGGGAACCTGCCACCCACACTCATCACTGCAGTGCAGGGTCTGGGAGAACGCCACAAACGGGCTTGCATCTGCTGTGTTTGGCAATGAACAGAAGTGTCATTTCTGGACCACCAAGAGCGTGCTGGAAGACCACTCACCAAGATTGTGCTCTGGCTCCGGGCCTTTCATGACAGTTGTGCACCTCGGGTGAGCTTAAGTGTAGTTCCCGCCCCCTGGCACCTGTCACAGCAATGGCAATGAGCACACTGCTCACAGTTCCCAGACTGCGCCAAAGTGCCGCAGGTGCCACACTGAAGGCACAGGGGCACCATGGATCCAATGTATTTTTTTAATTTAAAAACACAGGATATTTAACTTCTGTCAGCCATCACACAGACTACTGGCTAGAGATAGTTCAGGGTTTCAGCATTAAATCTCATTACATTTGCTATGATAAAAAAGCAAATACTCTATGACAGGAAATGAGGTGATCAGCTGAGAAGCTGTGCCCAGCAGGGACATGTGAGCCATCACTGTGTAACTGTGGTTAAGACTGATGCAAAGGTATATTGTATTTTTTCTCTCATTCAATGTATGCCATTTTGCCAAACAGCTACAGAGTTGTTTAGAGGTAAGTTTTGGGGCTCTAACCACTTAATAAACAGAACCACTAACCATTCCTCGTGGCCTGAGGCCCTGTAAAAAATGTACTGTGCCACTAAGACCACCAGGAACCAAAAAACTTTAGGAACCTCCAGCTTATATGAAAACAGTCGTTATAAAGCATACATTAAAAAATTCTTTGTAAAATCCTTTGTAAAGCAATACATTAAAAAATTATTCTTGATAAATAACGTCCATAAAAAGTAAATTTCCAAAGTTTGTCTCCTTAAAATTGTAAGAATCTCAATAATCTGGAAGGTCAGCTGTCCACCAGTCATCATCTTCTCAGAGAGCAAAAGAGATGAAATTTCAAGAGACCAGTATGACGACCACACAGAACAGGCTTTCCGACAAATCGATTGAAACTGTCCAAAACAGGTGGGTTGTCAATTCAGGCAATGGACACAAATCAATCTAACAGCCATCCACCACCACCCCGGAGGCTTTACCTCTACTTTACTCCTAGGCCAGATGATATCGCCCCCCACTCCACTCCCCACTTTATGGAGAAAGAAACTAGGGTCCTAAGAGGTTGCATGAGTGTTCAGGGGCCCCAAGTGGCAGAGTGGGACTTGAATCCAGTTCTTTGAAACTATGTCCACCAACCCTTCCTCTAAGACAGGTTGGAAGGAAACCATAAATGACCCCAGTTTCTACACACCACTCAGTCCCAGTCCTTTTGAAGCCCTTTTCTTCAATGTCCAGGAAGACTTGGCATCTACATCCTCCCACTTTTGGCTCTCCATCGTTCTCCAATTTTGGCAGCTCCTCATCACAACCAGGATCAACCAGGCATTAGCTGCAAATTGACATCAACCACACTCGGGTGTCAAGCACAGCTGGGATCAAATTCCAGCACAGCCACATAACTCTCAAGTCCCTGAGCAGTTAAAGTAACTTCTCAACTCCTCAGTTTTTTTGTATTTGAAATGGGTATAATACTTTCCTTGAGAGAATGCTAAGGTTTGTTAGAGAGACTCTGGGACTTGGATATAAAATTCTGATCAGCAAAGTTGGGGGTCCTATTTGCCACATATGTTCTTGTGTCAACTGATCAGGTTAAGAAACTTCAACTGTGCCCTTGGCTGAGGACCAGACATTACGGGCACTTTTGATGCCCTGGGGACCATAATGGAGCCTGACTGCTGTGAGCGACAAATATCCCAGAGAATGATGTGAAGAGAGAAGGAAGAAGGTGTGTGGTTGGGCCAGTCACGGCCAGCAAGGACACTCAAGGTCAAGGAGAACAGTTCTGAGTACAAAGCATCAGCTGACGGTGGACGTGGGCAGACCTGGCTGTCCGTGAATGCCATCCACTGAGAGCGTGTCTCTGAAGGTGGCAGTACTGTGTCTCCGGCAATCTAGCTGTGGGCCCAGAGCCAAATGGAACATTCCAGGCTCCCTGTCTTTGTACTTTGTCAGAATGGCCTAGAGATGGGTGTCATCAAACAACTTGGCCCAGGTTTCCTTTGGGCCAATCTCAGGCACAATGAACTCCAAGCCAATTGGTCCTAACCTCCAGATGCTATAAAATAATTCCATGAAGGATTTTGTCACTTATTTTCATTACGAAAATACATATGCAAGGAGAACTGGATGAATTAAATAGAAATCTTAAAGGGATTCAAGCTATATTACTATGTGTTACAAAGCAAGAACGTACTCCAATGTACAAAATTATTTTAGACCAAAACATGTGTTTGCATATTTAAGACAAATGTACCAATGACTTGTTAAAATAAAACAATGGCTTGGTTCTATTTAAAATGCATTTGTGTCCTCATTAAAACATTTGCATTGCAAAATGTCTGCCATGAGATACCATTATCAGCATCTCTATTGTCTCAACGTCTTCAGGGAAGATTTTCAGCAAACAGTCATTAAAATTCTAATTTTGCTGAATATAGATTAATAGCCAGTTCATTCTATAAATATCACTTATAAAAACAGAAGTTTTGCTGGTAAAGAAAAGAAATAAAATGCAAACAGCAATACCAACTACCAGACTAGTATTTTGGCAATCCGCATATATTATTATAAAAAAAGCAGAATTATGCAATCAAGTCTAATCTCAAGAGAGGCAGGGGATCACCTGAATTACAGTCACATCAAATTCAATTTATGAATTATGACGCATTCAATGTATTGTGTAGAAAATTGATAATTGAAATTCTCACATACTGAGCGCGCATTCTGCAGAAGAGCATTATCAAACATTTCTAAACCTAAAAATAACTTTACACGGCAAGTATTACCAACTCCATTTTAGAGGTGAGAAAATCTAAAAGACCCACAGAAGTTCACACACACCAGAAATATAACGGATGGCCCAGGGAAGAATCATTGTTTTTATCATAATCACCCTCGCAAAACAATGAACTTTTCTGGGTGGTTTCTTTATTCTTTTAATCATTCACTTCTCAAGGACAGGCCGAGCCTGGTGAATCTTAGCACATATTTAGAAACAGGTGACTACACATACTATTAAGCCCAAAAGCTATTAGTATTCATTTCAACCACTCTTCACAACTACTGAGCTTTAAAATCCTAATTATACACGCGAAGAGAAGGACATTATGGCACAGACAAGCAAGTTAGGAGTAAAAATAAGTTTATGTTTGGCATTGAAAGGAATTTAAAATTTATATCTGAAGATGAGCAGCTGAAAATTCGAGACCTACCATGAAGCACAACTAGATGGAATGTAAGAATTTCCCAACTCGCCCAGCCTTTCTGCAGCCCCACCTCCCTCGGGCTGGGAGCAAGTGAGGGCAGCGCCAAGCCCAGCCTACTCCTGGCCTTAACTAACCTGTTTCCAGACTCTCCCATAGTACATCTGCACTGCCAGGGTCATAATTTCCTGGTCCAGGGAGGTAATTCTGCAAGTCCAAAAGGCCTTTTGCACTTTTTCTGGAGCTGGACTTGGGTTGTCTCTAGGCAAAAAACAGAGCTGAGAGCCTGCCCTTGAGGGCCATGGACTCCAGCCCTGCCTCTGCTGCTGACTGGTCAGTGACCGTGAATTGCATAAGCTAAGGGAACCCTGACCACTTTCTTTAAGGTCTGGCTGGGGAAATCAAATGTCCAGTGCAATATGATCTCAAATGGTTATTTATGAAGTTATACATGTATTTACTGCACGTCACTCAAGATGCAGTTGCTTAAAGTCTAACGTTAATCTGTAGTATAATCGCTTAAGACTTATATGCTAAGATTAGGAACTAATCTACAAAGACTTTACCTGCTAAGATCTTAGAACTGTAAATAGAAATCTATGACAATGACGAAGTTGAGGTTGGACAGTGAGTAACGTTTCCCTGTTACCCACGCAGCCGCACATTTTCCTAATGGTCTAGTGGAAGACATGTCTGGAGGGGTGGAGGCTGAATTGTTCTGCAGAGGACAAAGTGTAGAATTCCTCTGGTGCTCATCCCTTTACCATAAGACAGGTGGCCAAAAAGAATTTTCTACCTCAAGTTACCGCAACATGAGCAGCCACACAAAGAGAGGGTAGGTGGCTTTCTGCCCAGGGGCCTGCGTGTAGGAATCTGAGCATGGTACGGTCTACTTTATCAAATTCTAGAAATGAAGGGACTACTTTTAACGGAAAATAAGTTTCACAAACACTCAACATTGATCCAAATTGAAACTGTTACTCCAATAGATACAAAAGAAAAAATTTTATTAGAAAGGACAAAACTGATAAGTTTAGATTAGTATAACGTTGTAGAGAACATTGTTTTCATTGAAGCTAGGGGGCTGCTAGTAAGTAACCATCTCTGGAATGTTTCTCGTGAGCTTGGCCATTGACGCTACCACCACAGGCCACCATGGCTACTTGGGCCAGTGGGCCGTGTGGTATTGAATCCTCCCACACCCTCACCTCTTCCCATCACCTCGAAACTGTTGTACCATGACAGGATCTTACATGTGCCATGAAAATTTGTAAAGATCACTCACTAAATTATTTTTGAAAGAAGTTCAAAGCACATATTCTTTTCTTTTTTAATCAACATCACTTCACTGTGCTGCAGAAGTTTAACTATAGGTTCAAGTATACTGGGAGATTAAAAAGGCTGAAAAACATTGAAGGGCATTAAGATAAGGACATGAACATTAGAACATCCAGCCGACTCACAGGGACTGTATCACAGAGTTTGTGTTCTTTCTTCCACTTTCCATACCCAGAAATGGCTGTCAAAGAAAGATGACAAGAATCAAGAGAAGTGGCGATCTCTATACATTTCTGGGTGTCACCTCCCCTTGCTGGGTGTCACTGGTAAAATGAGGAAGCTGTCTAGAGTCTTGGTAATATCTAGGGCCCTTATAGAGTGTGCCTTCCATAATATTATAATTCTTTAAGACACTGGAATTAGTCTTTTGCCCAGGCTAAGTGAGCATTCCTAATGCACCTTAAGTCACAGTATTTCCTGGACATGCAGCCCATCCTGACCTCTGGGCTGAGGCCTCTGCCATGGTTATGCAGACAGGAGGAGCTCTTCATGCTACAGGTGGCTCTAGCCGCACTGTGACCACTGCCCTGGGCAGGTCCTAAACATGGCTAACACCTGCCAGCACCAGAGTACATCCACCAAAGACACACCCAAACATGAGAAGCAGGCATTGCAACCTTGCATCAAAATTAATGTGTAAAATAAATTCAATAAATAAGAAATCCTTCATCCCACCTGATCTTCTTTATCAAAGTTCACCATTAGCTTTACAACAAATAATCAGGATGGAGAGAATGAGAACTAAAATGAGAAAGAGAGAAAGAGCTCCCTTTCTGGATACTATAACAATAAATTTACATTCTAGAGCAAAGATTGTGACATAGTTTCCAGTATTTAGATCCAATTTATTCAAATAATTGCAACCTAATTATATGGAGCTATTTTAAATACTGATTTGCTTCCCATTTAAATTAAAACCTGTCACCTGTGACTATTATTCCAAATACGTTCCTCATAATCTAGACAATGGAAAATTAATTATAATTTTTAAAATTAGCTTTGCTTAGATATGACTGTTCTTCTCAACAACTTACAGCCCTCTGAAAAAGACTGTCAAGGACTGACCCACCCAACACATTAGTTGTATCCTTTTATATTTCAATTTTTAACACAAAAGAGTATATATAATATATATTTTTCTAATACTGTAAGTTATTTATTTCTTCATAAAGAAGCCAGAGAAAAAGAGTTAGTTGTAAACATGAATAGAGTTCCAGATCAGACATTCAGTCCACGGTCCTCTGAACTTGGACAAGCCACATGACCCCTAGGGTTTGGTTGTTGCCTGGGTCAAAGGAAGATAACGCCCATTTCCTGCCTGCAGGTGGGGGATTTCACAGCCCGACAGTCCAATATTCTAGCAGATATGTAATACTGGCAATGGAACACAACCACTTCTTCCTTAATCACAGGCACTGCTGGCCAGGAATCAGTGAATCCAAAATTCTCCTAAGTTTCTAGAAGTTGGTAGAAATAGTGTTGTTATACAAAACACTTCCTAGAATGAAGGCTTCAAAGGAGAAGGCATTTCCATCCTAGAAAGGGGAAGACACTTGGCCAAAACTACTCATTTGAGCAAGAGTTCTTACCTATTCCCCCCTGCAAAAAAGTCACAAAAAGCAAAACCACACCCAGTATCTTTTCACTATGCTTTTTAATACATGATTCCAGAACGTAGGCTCAGGAATTCTGAACTCAAACTCTACTGCCTTCATGAAGACCTATTTCCCAGGTCCCTCCACGCTTCATCTAACTGTTGCTCACCACGTATTAGCCCTGCAAAGCCCGGGCCCACGTGACCACAAAAGGACACGCAGCCCACCTCAAGGAACTCTGCCCTGCTAAGGCTCAGCTCTTTTACCCAGGTGCCACGTTCCAGCTGCCTCTCAAATATCGATTTTGCAGATTTCATACTCTGTGATTAGATTAGTAAACTTGCTGAACTTAGTCATTTGAGGCATACCAATTCAGTAGCTATTATACAAGCTAAACAAAAAAATAGTTCTCTTTTTAAATTCCTTGTTTTTGTTTTCATACCTCTTAAGGTGGTTTCATGGTTCAGTCGGAATACAGTAACAATTCACTTACTACCATATGACACTGAACAAAGCTAAAAATCCTAAAGTAAATGAAATTCATTCAATAATCATGCACTGTATGTACAAATAAGGTCTTTGGTTAAAATATTTGATTTTCATTGAGAATTCTCCATCTAAAACTAGAACGTTACCTTAGAAACTAAAACAATACAACCTAAACATTTGTACTCATATTAATCTGAAATAAAAATAAATTAAATTAAATATGCTCAAGCTTTCTTGTGCATTGCATTTCAAAATATATATAATGCATATTTTATTTGCATTTTAAACACATAGCTAACAAAATTGATTATCTGTTTGCAAAGCCCAAAATAAATTAGAACACATTAAAAAGGGACGTTTCAGTGAGATGTGAGGGTGGACACCTATAATCCCAGCTACTTGGGAGGCTGAGGCAGGAGGATCACTGGAACCCAAAAGTTTGAGGTTGCAGTGAGCCAAGATGATGTCACTACACTCTAGCCAGGGTAACAGAATGATATTTTGTTTTAAAAAAAAAAAAAGAAAGTAAAGAAAAGAAACCCAAGAAAGGAAAATTTTTACTAAAAACTAGCTCAGTAGCTTGGTGCCCATATCTCAGTGGTTAGGGCACTGACCATATACACCAGGACTAGAGGGTTCAAACCCAGCCCTAGCCTTCCAAACAACAATGACAACTGCAACAAACAAACAAAAACCAGTCAGGAGTTGTGGCGGGCACCTGTAGTCCCAGCTACCTGGGAGTCTGAGGCAAGAAAATGCCTTAAGCACAAGAGTTTAAGGTTGCTGTGAGCTGTGACGCCATGGCCCTCTACCAAGGCCAACATAGTGAGACTGTCTCAAAAAAAAATAATAATTAACAAATAAAAACTAGTTCAGTGACATGAGCAAAGAGCAAAATTTGGCTTGGGAAAAAGCTAGAAAAAATATGAAAAGGAGAAACATGGAGACCACTGGATGGACAGGCAAGGTTGGAGATCGTTGTAGTTACTGACAATCCATGATTAATGTTTAAGATAATGCCCTTGAGTCCCAACAAAGAGGCTACATTATATCCTGTGCATTCTGCTAATATACATATACATATATTAGCAGAATGAGGGATCATTCCTTTAAAATGATTGCAAAAAACACAAGAATATAAAGAGTGTAGTTCAGGTATCTGGAAAATTCATTTGAAGTAATTTCTCAAATGCTAGGTGAATATGTTGGTACTGTTATTTTAAATGAATAAATAACAGTGGATATAAAATTACAGTGATTTGGCTCAGCGCTGGTAGCACAGTGGTTATGGCACCAGCTACATGCACTAAGGGTGGCAGGTTTAAACCCGACCTGGGTCAGCTAAACAACAATGACAACTGCAACAACAACAAAAAATAGCCAGGTGCTGTGGCAGGCACCTATAGTCCCAGCTACTTGAGAGGCTGAGGCAAAAGAATCCAAGAGTTTGAGATTGCTGTGAGCTCTGACGCCACAGCACTCTACCGAGGGCCACATAGTGAGACACTGTCTCAAAAATAAAAAATAAAAGATTACAGTGATTCCCACTTAGATTATTTTTTACCTATATCATTTCATTATGTTATTTCTTAGAATACCTGAAATATATTACGCATGCTGATAGCCCATTTTCCTATAGATACAATATCTGCTTGCCCCAGCTTAGAACCAGAAATAGTAAAGGAAAAATATATATATATATATGTATAATTAATAACAATTAGCCACTGAGTTTTCTTTTAACTTCAACTATCACTAACTTTACTTTGTAGGAAAGAGTATTAACCTTTAGGCAACTGTATATAAATAACTAGTAACAATGCCCAAGAATTTTATTCTTTTCCTCTGAGATCTACACAGATAACCCAATGTACATACAGAAAAAATGAGATACCCAGAGGTTTAATAACTTGCCAAGTTCACAGAGTAGGTAAACGAGCACTGCAGGGAATACTGGTACATTAAAGCACACTATAGTACCAAATTTCTGTTCATAATATGAGCCAAAACCAAAAATTTACACAATATTAATAGTAGCTAACATTTATTATGTGCTTAGTGTGCGCCTGGCAGGTGGCATATATTCACTCATTGAATCCTCCCCGCACACCTACAAGGGAGGTGCCATTTTTAGCCCCATATTACAGATGAGGAAACTGAGACTAATTAGACAACCTACCAAGCAACACAGGAAATCTTATTCCAAAGCCTGAGATCTTAACTATGCAATACTGGCATAGTGACTAAATTATCCACTATTTCCACATTGTCAAGAAAGTGTCAAACACAATTTAGAATGACTAAGGAGTAAGCTGCCTTCATCTGGAAATAAGAGTAGCTCACATAACAAAATCCCAAAACTACAGATATTGGCATGAATGTGGAGAAAAGGGAATGCTTCTGCACTGCTGGTGGGAGTGCAAGCTAATATATTCCTTTTGGAAGGTAGTTTGGAGAACACTCAGGGATCTAAAAGTAGACCTGCCGTTCAACCCTACCCTACTACTAGGTGTATATCCAAAAGACCAAAAATCACTTTACAAAAAAGATACTTGCACCAGATTGTTCATTGCAGCTCAATTCATAATTGCCAAGTCATGGAAGAAGTCCAAGCACCCATCAACCCATGAATGGACTAATAAATTATGGTATTATGTATACCATGGAATATTATGCAGCCTTCAAAAAAGATGGAGACTTTACCTCTTTTATGTTTACATGGATGGAGCTAGAAAATATTCTTCTTAGTAAAGTATCTCAAAAATGGAAGAAAAAGTATCCAATGTACTCAGTACTATTATGAAACCAATGTATAATCACTCATACTTTCACAAGAAAGATAAACCACAACTATAGCCCAAGATGATAGAGGGGAGAAGAGGGGGTTGGGAGGTGAGGGGGGAGATTCAACAGAAGGAGGATAAACAGTGGGACCATTGCTATGGTTCATATTGCAAGGGTACATGTCAAATCTATCAAGTATAGAGTATAAATGTCTTAACACAATAATTAAGTAAATGAGGTGAAGGCTATATTAACTAGTTTGATGTAAGCATTCCTAATTGTGTATATAATCAGCACATTGTACCCCATAAAGGCATCAATGTATTCATGAAAAAAATTTTTCACTTTTGTAAAAGTATTCATTTCTCAACACTGCGAGGTTACTTCTGTACAGTTCCTCTGGAACACTATTCTGAAAATCCATAATTTTCATCTTTATGATGGTACAAAACATACTTTTTAAGAAAAGTAAACAAATTCAAAGCTTTTTAAATACGTTGGGAAAAAAGAAATAAGTGCTATGTTTTCTTTGATCATTTAAGGAATACCTCTGCATCCTGAAGAAGATTGGTAATACGGTAATTAATCTACATCAGGGGTCCTCAAACTTTTTAAACAGGGGCCAGTTCACTGGCCCTCAGACCATTGGAGGGCTGGACTGTGGGCCCCAGGACGAGTCGGCTGCTAAGCAGGACAGGCAGAGGTGGCAAAAACACCCAGGGGGAGGATAAATGTCCTGGGTGGGCTGCATGTGGCCTGTGGGCTGTAGTTTGAGGACGCCTGCTCTACATGTAGTGATGGGAAGACCCCACCTTTAATCAGTTTCATAACATATCACACAACTATGAGTTTTCACAGTTAAGGCATTAGTGATGATGACATAACCCATAATCACAATACTCTAACATTAGAACTGAATCAAACTCAGAGGATTTCTCCCTAATTAGCATTTTATAATACCAATGTTTCATATACCACTTTGAATAAAATATGTTCAAAAGTTTCTTTTTCTTAATTTCAAATGAATATGAGGATACCAATTTTTAGGTTACATTATTTTCAAATGTAAGGTAAAGTTTAAGTTGTAGTTGAGCCCTTCGGGGGTGGGGGGGTATGTTGAACACACTCTCATTGTGCACACGGAGATCTCACCAATCGCCCTCCTTCCTCCCTCCTCTCCTCTCTCCCTCTTGTTAGACTATATTTGTGTTTTATCATTCATGCGGGCATGTAGTTGTTTATATATTGGTTTCTTGTTAGTATTGAGTACATTGGATTTTTTTCCATTCTTGAGATACTTACTAACAAAAATGTTTCAACTCCATCCAGGTAAACATAAAAGAAGTCAAGTCTCCATCTTTCTTATGACTGAATAGTACTCCACAGTATACATATACTACAGTTTATTAATCCATTCATGGGTTGATGGGCACTTGGGTTATTTCCACTTCTTGGCAATTATGAATTGAGCTGCAGTAAACATTCTAGTGCAAATGTCTTTGTGGTAAATGATTTTTGTTCTTCTGGGTAGCTACTTAGTAATGGAATTGCAGGATGAAATAGAAGGTTGACTTTTAGTTCTTTGAGGATTCTCCATACCTCTTTCCATAAAGGTTGTCTTGGTTTGCAATCCTACCAGCAGTGTAGAGGTTGTTCCCTTTTCTCCACATCCACACCAACATCTGGGACTCTGTGATGTGGGCTAATCTCACTGTTCAAAAGTTTTAATCAAAATAAACATCACAGTGACCCTAAGATAAGTTAAAATTTCAATTAGGTTAAAACAGATAAAACCTTCTATGCCTGGTTTTGCATTCCTGTTACTCAGGAATGGGCCATTGCTAGATTCACGGTGTTTTCAATGACTTGGTTTTCAGCATAAATTCACCCACAAAGGACAAGCTCAATGCATGTCTAATCAAAGGGCAGCTCCACAGGGACAGAATGGAAGCCTCAACAGTGTCCGGGGAAAGCAAAACCAACCCAAGCGAAGGCTTGAAGGTCACCTCCCTGTCCTTCAGGGTGGGGTAGTGCACACTCTGCCAGCAGCCAGGACTGGCCCCATTCTTGACCACTGGCATGAACAGATACATGAATGAAATGGGACTCAGCACTGCCTGTGGTTTCAAACATGCTGCAGTCTACAAACTTAACCTATTCTTTAGCATCTCTGAATAACATGTAATTTAATGAAAATGGGAATGATTAATAATTTTACGTTAGTGACAGTTAGCAGAGTCACTGCTTGGCATACTACTCATTCTGCAGCCTCTCACACAGGGTGACAGCAAGGCCGTGTCAGACACCCTATATTTGCTGGCTCAGTATTTGACAGCATAACTGGTTGGAAAGAGCAGAATCGGGTTTTAAACAGAAGGTGCAGTCCAGACTTTGAAATCTGTCAGCCTCGGGTTCTAATCCCAACCTGGCTCCCTTCTAGCTGTGTGATTCAAGGAAATTTCCTTTCTCCCTAAATCTTAAAATGTAGCTAATCCCAGAACTGAACTAAGGTTGTTTAGGGATTAAGACAATGCATGCAAGGTACTTAGCAGAGGGGGCTGTTAGAGAGTAAACTCTTAAATATGCCCGCCGACATGCACGTTATCATGGACTCTGAGAATGCCTGGATTGGAGGGCAAGGAGTTTATGAATAAGTAAATTAACTTTCTAGTCTCTTCTCTCACCCCCTGGGTCATCCCCTGCACTGCTGTTCCATTTGCACCTTTGTTTTGGAACAAGGAAAAGCCTTGTGAGATCAAGCAATTAAGGGTTGTTTTATTATTATGAAATTGAGAGGAAGAGAAAAATCACCAGGGTGAAGTTTCTGCTCAATTGAGAACACAGGTTGATGGGGCTAATACGGAATTCACTAGAACTCTGTTCAGAAACAAAGCAACTCCGACGAGCACCCTCTCAGCCTGCAGGTGCTGCCAAAGAACAGGACCACCTACACCTCAAAGGCCCAAATGGAGCCAGTGGGCCCTGCTCCCAAAACACACCACAAGTAGAAAGAATAATGGAAAAGAAACAAAATTAGAAAGCAATTAAGGAACTGTCAACAAGAAAAGGTGAGCAAAGATATTTCACCAGATTGTTCATCACAGCCCAATTCATAATAGCCAAGTCATGGAAGAAGCCCAAGTGCCCATCGACCCATGAATGGATTAATAAATTGTGGTATATGTATACCATAGAATGCTATGCAGCCTTCAAAAAAGATGGAGACTTTACCTATTTTATGTTTACATGGATGGAGCTGGAACATATTCTTCTTGGTAAAGTATCTGGAGAATGGAAGAAAATGTATCCAATGTACTCAGTACTTTTATGAAACCAATTTATAATTACTCACATTTTCTTTTTTTTTTTTGAGACGGAGCCTCAAGCTATCCCCCTGGGTAGAGTGCTATGGCATCACAGCTCATAGCAACCTCCAACTCCTGGGCTCAAGCGAGTCTCCTGCCTCTGCCTCCCAAGTAGCTGGGACCACAGGCGCCCGCCACCCTAGGTGTACGTGGCTGGCGCCTCAGCTGACCGAGCCACAGGCGCCGAGCCACGATTGCAGTGTTTTTGAGTACAATACAGAGTAAACTTCAAATCGTGAGTGTCAAAGACTCAAACAAGCATCAGGATGGTGGTTTATGCCAGAAGACAAGAAGAGGAATGAGACACAATTCAAATGAACACTGGGCAGAAAGGGGGCTTTAGCAATTGCATCCAAAAAATTAAAAACTTCTCACAAAATGTTCGATGTCAGAGAACATGGTAACAGTTACAAAATGTCGATAGCAGTTGCACCAAGTTGTATTTCACGTCATAAAACATAAAATCAAAAAGAGAAAATTTGAAGTTCTGGATTGAATTCTAGTTCTGATAATTACTACAATACTATTTTAGGCACTGGATTATAAAAATGATACATTTGAGCCCTGACAAATCAGTAGATCATTTTGATGAGAATTTAGGATTCACTATGCCAGGATATGTGCCCAGGACTTTACATATATTATTTACGTCTATCACAATGATCATGTAGAATAAGATTGTTTCTATTGTTAATGCTCTCATTTCATAACTAAAAAATTACAGGCCTATAAAAGTAAAGGATCTTTGTAGGCGTTACCTCGAGGCATCTGAGCAGAGGAAAGGTGATTTTTGTGTACATGTCAGATAACTGCTTCTATAACTTAAGATTCATCTCATCATCCTAATTTTATAGATGAAGTAAATAAGAACCATTTTCAACAGAATTTATGTGAACCTTAAATATACAAATACATGTGAATTGAAAAATGCCAAGAAACATCTTGGACCCTTAATAGTCAAGTTTGGTTTCATCCCCTGCTTTCCTGCTTGTTTCTTTATCTGGAATGCTCTATCAGCAAAACTCATAAACTTGAACACAACCAACTTAAAGAGGTCTTCTATGCTGGCCTTTCCTTCCTTAATTAAAAAAAAAATCTACTTTCTGCTCTTATAGCTACATATGAATAAAGAAACAAAATTTAGTTCATAGTAAACATGTTAACTAGACATGAAAATTCCAAAACCACCACAGTGGTTTGCTTTCCTATAATTCTAAACCATTTGTGTGCCTATAGATTGCCAATAATTTTTCTCCTACCTGGGGAAAACATAGCAGATTGTTTCTAAATTGAAAGTTTGTAATGAAGAAAAATGTGGCTATTGAGAGTTTCTGCATCAGTGCATTCATATTATATACGCATTGTTACATTCATCATATATCAGTGCAGCTTCTCATGTGAACTAGAATTGAAGTTTCATAATGAGCTATGTAGCCAGAGAGTATAATTTACTACATCTGTGATTACTAGACTAGTTAGGAGACTAAACCTTCAAATAAATTACACACGCACAATATTCATATTAATAACTACAAACTAGGCACTCTCAGAAGGCTGTGGGCGTCCTTCAATTCCTCTGTGGTCTTCTGAGCAGGCACATGAACAGCTCCCTACAGGCTGGCCATGGTGCTTCATGTTCCCAAGGCCCCGGGATTTGCCCAGATGCTCAAGGAGGGAAGGAAACGTTTTTCAGGATGAGAAGAGGCTATGTATAGAAACATACAAGGTTGCAAGGAACTTGCCCAAACACTCGGACAGCATATGGACCAAATGGAATGATCTTTTTAAAAGAAATAAAAAATAATTACAAATTAAATATGGAAATAAACTTATCTCTTACACAGAATCTTACACCTGTATTATCTTGACAATTATTGCTATTATAGATTAAGTAAAAACAGTTTGAATATCATGCTATAAAATATTCAGTCATTGCTGCTATCATCTAACTTACGGCTTACTGAAGGATATTTCTCTTTCTCTTAGTTTACCGGCACTAGTGTTGTACACTGTATTCTATGAACGGAAGTCATCAGATGAATATAAAGAGAAAAGAGTACCCTAAGTTCAATAATAACTTCCCTTCAAAATACAAATGCTTTTAAATTGCTATTGCTATGATTTATTCACACCTTGACACCAGATTTATTCTGGTCAAAAATATTGCCTTCTCATCGTTATTCCAATTAAGGAAGAAAAAAAGATGAGTTAAAACTGGAAAACTGAATTCAATAGCACATCAGAAGAGTAATCCACCATGATCAAGGGGCTCCATCCCAGGATGCAAGAATGGTACAATATGTGTAAATCAATAAACGTGTTTCTTTGCCTAAACAGAAGCAATAACAAAGACCATATGGTCACCTTAATAGCTGCAGGAAAGGCATTCAACAAGATCCAACACCCTTTCATGCTAAAAACCCTCAGCAAAGTAAGCATAGAATCAATATAATTATATATTAATTATAATAATATAATTTATATATATTATAATATAATTTTATATTAAAATTATAAAAGCCATATATGAAAAACAAAGCCAACATAATGCTGAATGGGGAAAAGCCAAAACCATTCTACATAAGAGTTGGAACAAGACAAGGCTGTCCACTGTCATGACTTCTATTCAACATAGTCCTGGACAATCTAACCAGAGCAATCAGGCAAGAGGAAGAAATAAAGGGTATCCAAATTATTTACAATTTACCAATTGATCCTGCATTTATTCCACAACAAAGCAAATAGACAACCTACAGAATGGAAGGAAATATTTACAAACTATATATCTGATAAAAGGCTAATAGTCAAAGAATTTAAACAAATCATCAAGGAAAAAGATATTTAAAAGTGAGCAAAAGACCTAACAGAAGTTTTGCAAAAGAAAACAGACAATTGGCCAAAACAATATGAAAAAATGCTCAAGGTCACTAATTATCAGGGAAAGGCAAACTAAAGCCACAGTGAGATAACACCTTACCTCTATTAGACTGGCTTTTAATAGAAGTGCAAAAACAACAGATGTTGGCATGGACGCAGAGAAAAAGTAATGCAATACACTGTTGGTAGAATTGCAAATTAGTGCTACCTTCATGGCAAACAGTATGGAGAGTCCTCAAATGACTAAAAGTAGACCTAGCATTCAACGCAGCAGTTTCTCTACTAGGTATCTATCAAAAGGAAAAGAAGTCATTTTATGAAAAAGATGCCTGTACTCAAATGTTTATTGCAGCACAATTCACAATTGCAATGATGTTGAATCGACCCAAATAATCATCACTTCATGAGTGGATTAACAAAATGTATTATGTGTATACCATGGAGTACTGCTTAACCATAAACAGGATGAAACATTGCAGGTGGATCTGCAGGTGGAACATTCTTCTATGTGAGGTATCTCAAGAATGGAAAAACAAATACCACATTTACTTTTTATTAAATTGGAACTAACCGATAAGCACGTGTGCATACAGAGAAGTCAAACTGAGTAGAAACCAAGAAGGGGCGATGAGTTTGAGGAGAGAGGCCAAAGCCTCCCTGGCGGGTACCATGAGCATATTCAGGTGATGGGCACACTTACAGCTATGACTCAGCATTACAAAAGTGATTCATGGAACAAAAACATTTTATACCTTTATATGCTGAAGTTAAATTATAATATAATAAGAGAATACATGTATCTTTTTTTCTAAATGCATCCCTCAAGAAACAGCAAAGGAATAAAAAAATCACATAAATCTACAAGAACCAAAAGAATGGAAGAATAAAATGTACTATGTGAGACTTTACAATGCTTAGTGAAGATGGAAGATTCTAAAAAGAGAACCACAAAATAAGGATCCTACCGGCTCAGCGTCTGTAGCTCAGCAGCTAGAGTGCCAGCCACGTACACCACAGCTGGTGGGTTTGAACCCAGCCTGGGCCTGCCAAACAACAATGACGACTGCAATAAAAAAAATAGCTGGGTGTTGTGGTGGGTGCCTGTAGTCCCGCTACTTGGGAGACCGAGGCAAGAGAATCGCTTAAGCCCAAGAGTTTGAGGTTGCTGTGAGCTGTGACACCATGGCACAGCTCACAGCAACATAGTAAGACACTGTCCCAAAATAAATAAATAAAAATAAAATAAGGTTTCTAAGAAGTTGATATATAACAAATATAACAACAGATATCAGAAGATGTTAAAAATTGGAGGGGGCAGGATTAACTTAATGTCCGTGTGCATCGGAAGTATAGGAGTGAATATCGCTCCACCTTCAGTTCTCATTAACTTCCCAGCAGCTTTGCCCAGACAGCAAAAACGGAGGAATGGATGAAACCTGAATGACTCTAAAAAAGGAATTTCCAGGGTGGCGCCTGTGGCTCAAAGGAGTAGGGCGCCAGCCCCATATGCCAGAGGTAATCGGTTCAAACCCAGCCCCGGCCAAAAACTGCAAACTGCAAACTGCAAAAAAAAAAAAAAAAGGCATTTCCAGTATGGCTATAGTGATCAATCAATATAACTGGTGACTGGCTACCCCTCATTCTAATCATTAAGCCCAGTGACAAATGCCTCCCATGGGCTGAAAACTTCAAATCAGTTTCTTGTGCCTAGAAGGAGAACAAGCAGTGCAGGATCAACTGAGAGTTTAGACTCAAGTCTTCCAAAATAGGAAGGAAAATCCTGAACAACAACAACAATGTAAAAGGAAAGTCTAGAAGAAGACAGATAAGGCTAGAGATAATAAAACTTCTGAACCAAAGTTTCTTAATAATGTCAACTTAGAAGTTGTATGTATAAGAAAGAAGACAATGCTGTAAAAAATAATAACGGAAAACAAGAAATAAATCTTGTAAATTATGTGTGTTATATGTATTATACACACCCACAAAATGAAATAAAAAATTGAATAAAATGTTGCAAGATAAAGTTAAGAAAATATTCCAGATCATAAAAAATGACAAAAATATAAAAAACAATTTTTGTTTTTGGGGGGGCAATTATCCATGTATTGCCCATCAGCTCCAAATGCACCCATCATAGCCTTCTCTGAAATAAGGGAGATGGCGCTTATAAATATTTCTCCTTTGCTTGTTGGCATGGTGTTACATTTGTCAGCAGAAGGACCTGGAAGGACATTTTAGAATGGGGAGAGTTTTCTTCCAGGTTCTAGAGTTTTCTTTTCTCTTGGCACCATAACACACACAGTTTCTGTGGCACCCAGCTTGGGGACAGCATGGTCAGCAGTATCTGGAATCACCTCCTAGAAGTCTTTTGTGTGGTTCTTTGATGTATTTTTAGGCATGGCATCTCCTCGTGGGGCTATACTCTGGAGCTATCCCCTGCCGCTCTAGCACTCCAGAGACTTCAGTGAATCCCACTGGTGAAGCCCCTCAGTGGACTTCAGTGATTCACAGTCATATTCTGTCCAAGGAGGCCTGGATCTCACGTTGGGGATAGGACAGAGATTCTTCCTTAATTGTAAAGATAGTGGCCCTATATCTGCTATTCCTATATTCTTTTCTTTTCTTTCTTTCTTTCTTTTTTTTTTTTTGAGACAGAGCTTCAAGCTGTTGCCCTGGGTAGAGTGCCGTAGCATCACAGCTCACAGCAACTTCCAACTCCTGGGCTCAAGCAATTCTCCTGCCTCAGCCTCCCAAGAAGCTGGGAGTAGAGGCGCCTGCCACAATGCCAAGCTATTTTTTTTTTTTTTTGGTTGCAGCCATCATTGTTGTTTGGCGGGCCCAGGCTGGATTTGAACCCGCCAGCTCAGATATATGTGGCTGGAGCCTTAGCCGCTTGAGCCACAGGCGTCAAGCCATATTCTTATATTCTTCAGGACTATCATTACCTTTTCCTAGCTAGTTCTCTGTTATTACCACAATGCCATCTTTTAATTAACAATCTTATATTAAACATTCCTTGAAAAAACAACATATTAAGTGATTACTAGATTTGAAAACCTATCAAATGATCACTGTATTTTCTGATTATTGATAATAAATATTAATTCTTTAAAAAGCTGAGCTTGATAGAATGCTTAATTTGGTAATTTTTTTCACAACACTACTAAATAATTCTGAGAGATAAAGTTTGTGAGAACCAAGATTTTGGAGAGACCACAATCCATCCAACCCCCAAAACACTTAGCTCAGCTTCTGTTGTTATTAACTCTAAAACCATTATTTCTCTGGCATTAGCTTGCGATCATTTAAAATATGTATAAGCACAATCACTGATAACCTCTATAATTTTTGCTGGAGGCAGATTAACTGCAGGTGATATTCTTATTCAGATATAGTACCTAATTTCTTGTTGAATCTTGCTAAGTTATTTGCCTTCATAAAATATTATGGAAGGGTTCCAAGGGTTAATTATCAGTTGCATAAAAGGCAGTGGCCTCCACTCACTTGATTTATGATGTGTCACTAAGCATTTCCCAGGAACTTGGCTCACTGAAGTCACAAGGAAGAGTTACTTTCTTCATCCTCCTCCCATTCTACTTTCATTTGATATATATTGTCAACAACAACTAATTTCACAGTTCAGTTACTTAATCCTTGAAAAAAAGACCTATCTTCAAAATCAGATGATGAAAAGGCACTGGAGAAGCTGTACTAAAAAATTAATAGTTTAAAAATGATATTTAGGTATGCTGTATTTATGAATTTCATCAATTTAGTGAGACACATAATAATAAATTTTCTCTAAACTCTGCAAAAATGGATAACTTACAGATTCATATTTCTAATAATATAACATCAATGTGTTATTTCAATTATGGACTCAAAGCCTAGAAATGGAGCCTTATAATATATAGGATAATAGATGATGATCACATGAGTGTAATACCATAATTCAGAAGATGGCCACAGAACCTGAGTAGTTTATGACTTAAAGCAGGATTCCCCAAGTGTATACATACTTTCAACAAGAAGTCATTACTATAATGGAAATGAAAATATTTATTTAAATTTGAAAAAATTTTGGGCAGTGCCTGTGGCTCAGTGGGTAGGGCACATACACCCAAGGGGGCGGGTTCAACCCAGCTAAACAACAATGACAACTGCAACCAAAAAATGGCCAGGTGCTGTGGCAGGTGCTTGTAGCCCCAGCTACTGGTGAGAATGAGGCAAAAGAATTGTTTAAGCCCGAGTTTGAGGTTTCTGTGAACTGATATGCCATGGCACTCTACCAAGGGCAACAGTGAGACTCTGTCTCTAAATAAATAAATAACTTTAAAAAAAATGTCATATCATGCCTCAAATCTCAACACTAGACATGTTAGTATCTGTGTCCTGACACAAAAGCTTTTTATTCAAATAATAATTCAGTGTTGGGTCTTGAGAGTCCTAGATTTGAAAGGTTTGACTGAAATAAGGTTTCATCAAAATCTATCAGAATGATTACTAAGGGGGGGGCATGAGAGGAGAAGAAATTAATTTTTCATTTAAGTAGTTAATGATTGGGTTATCCTACATTTGATTACATTTATGAAAATGTGAAAGGACAGACATTTTGGCATTTTTCCTCCTACATGGAGCTATAAAACTAATATGTTCTGGAATACTATAATGTGTGCAATAATATTTAAGCATCGAGATGTGAAATCTTTCTAATTTTTCAGTATTTCATTTTTATCCCATTATGGATCTTTCCTTGTGAACTCAAGGAAGTCATTGTCAAATTAGTCCACCTAATATTTGAAATCTAGTTTCCTCACATTTGTTTTTAACTTTATGGATTTTGAGTATTCTTTAGTTATTGGAAAAATATAAATTTTAAGATGACGTCATACTAACAATACTTATCCTTTAGTGATCATTCTGAAGTCTATATATTTGATGTCTATTACATATTTACTTAAAACAGCATCTATGTCAGGTATTTCACAAGTCTACAGATGAGAGTTTTTAGCTTGAGGAAGGTAAAGCAATTTGTCCGTGATAGCAAAATGAAATTGAAACCCAAAGCTGTCCGCTCTGAATCTTTCTCTACATTGGAACTCAATTTTGGAATTCTTGAGAATCCTAAAGTCTCGGGGAGTCATTCCAAGAAGACACAAGAAGAGAAAGAATGATGTGGCAAGAAAGATCATGTCAACATTGGCTTGAGACACTTAGACACTAGAGCTGCTTTCTTCATGGGTCCAGTGCCACCTGCCACACAGGCCATTTGCTATCACTGAGAAGAGAAATAAATCTGGTATAGAATTGCCAGATTAAATGAAAAATAGTCAAATTTGAATACCAGATAACAACTATTTTTTTAAATATGAATATACCAAATACCTATACTAAAAATTAATATACCAAATACCTATAATAAAATTCATTAGTTTTTTCTCTATCTGGTAAATGAGAATTTTGCATTTTCATTTGCTAATTCTGGAGGATTGTTCCCTTCCCCTGTAGAATAGCTTAGGTGAGAGCTGACTGAACAGCGCTACCTTAGCTGAGTGAAAGACTGGCCTGTTCTCTCCTGAGATCTTCCTTTCTGAAAGGCAACTTCCCACTCCATGTAAATGTTCCTGTCTGCTGTGCTTATAAATGTATAGATCGTTATGGGCCAGAGCCCCCTCTACTGGGACTGTAGCCATAGTGCAACAGTTCATCTCTTCCTTGGTAGGCTAAGAAATAAGGAAAGCTCAGGGCACTGGGTATGCTCTGGTATTTCTCTGCAAGTAAATCATCACCCTAGAAACTGTTTTATACCTATATCACATGATGCTAAATAAGTGTATTTGTATGGCAATATTTTGTAAAAGTTTAATCTTCTTCATCTATTTCAATGTTCATTTTTTAAACCTATTATTCCCTTATATAAAACTGAGAAATGCCACAACAACATATTATTACCTTAAATACTCTATTTTTGTTTCTCTAGTTTCGTAGAGTTAATTTTAAAATGTAGCTCGAATATGCACAATTCTCTTTATATAGATGTCCAATAATTTGGTTCCAAAGACATCTTCTCTTTCATTTACACCATGTGTCCCAAAAAGGACCTGCATTTCATCAGCATTTCATCAGCATTTGTTTAGCATAAATATGGGAACACATGAATTTTAATTTTTTTCTAGAATTTTATTGATAGTTTAGAATGTATACATCTAATACAGAATTTTAAATAAAATGTTTATTCTGCATTTTTGCAAAGTAAAAATGTCTGCAACCCCATAAAACTGTTATCTCTTTTGTAGCCACCTAATGACAATTTAATTTTCACAATTTTAGTATAATTTTTATTAAAAAATTCATATAATTATAAAAAATACCATTTAGCATGTTACTTATGACATTCTTCAATTCACCCTAATTTCATGCTTCAATTCACCCTTACTTTCTAATCACTTTAGATTTCTACTATCTTTCTTAACAAGCTGTTGTACTTTTGCTTCCCTTAAGAACATCTATTGTCCAAGATGCCTTAATAATACCCTTGAGATCTATTCAGTAAGGTTCTTTTTTTTTGAAATAGAGCAGCAGTTCTCAACCTGTGGGTCGCGACCCCTTCGTAACAATGAAAATACATCTGCATATCAGATATTTACATTACGATTCATGACAGTAGCAAAATTACAGTTATGAAGTAGCACCAAGAATAATTTTCTGGTTGGGGGTCACTACAACATGAGGAATTGTATTAAAGGGTCATGGCATTAGGAAGCATTAGGAAGGTTGAGAACCACTGAGGTAGAGTCTTACTATGCTGCCCTTGGTAGAATGCCATGGCATCACAACTCACAGCAACCTCAAACTTTTGGGCTTAAGTGATTCTCTTGCCACACCCGCCACAATGCCTGGCTATTTTTGTTGTTGTTGTTGTTATTATAGCTGTCATTGTTTAGCTGGCCGGGGCCAGGTTCGAACCTGCCAGCCCCTGTGTATGTGGTGGGAGACCTAACCACTGAGTTATAGATACTGAACCTATTCAGTAAAATTCTTAACTTTGCTTTATATTAATAATATTTATTCATAATACTTATTTTATTGTGCATTGAAGAGTAATTATTGACATATCATCCTGCAAATACAGAGTAGAATCCCATTAAGTTTGGGAACAATGTCATGTACATGTTTTCATGACATAAAAGGCCAGGAAGAGGTCTCCTCATAGACAAATTTTGAACATGTTTTTGTAAATCAATTATTAGAATAAAAATGCAAGCATTTGGACATATAAACTAACACCCATATTTTTAAACCCATTCGTCCCATTTTCCTTTGTGACTTATTAAAACCCATTTTCAAGGCTATATTTTTTTCTCCTTCACAGTAGTTTGAAATTGAGAGTAAATCCTTTAGTCTTATTAATCTCTGAAACAACCTAACTTCATTAACTATAACATGCACTTCCATGCAATAGTCATAATTTCCAACTTTATTTGGACGGAAATATTTTCTCTTCCTAGGGTCAGGGCATGAGGACTTATTTGGGCTGTGCCCGCAGGGAGATGAGGGCTATGGGTCACTTTTCTGTTCCCCTATCATAGCCTATCTCAGGCTTCTACCAAACTGAAGAGGTGGGAAGGGCCAGGCAAATCTTATTGTGTACTATTATTATGTTGTAACTCTGTGTCTATTGGATTGTCAAAGGTTTAAAGTTGATCATGGCTTCCTTGTAGTGAATCACTGTCCCATCTGTAACTTCTTCCTGCTAAAGACTCTGCAACTCTGGGAGATCCACTTGGACAGAAGCTGACACAGTCCACATAGAAACCCTCAGGCATTCTTACTATAATTTGCATGTTCAGGTAAACTCCAACATAGCAGTGGTTATTGATGCTTTTCAAACCAGCTTGTACTCTTTACATCTCTTGGCTATAAGTCTAATACAAGTCACCTGAGTTCCCCAAACTTCAGAGAACATGTATCACAATTACCCTAGAAGCTGTGGCTGTGTCAGGACTAAGAAGTAGCTCTTGCTTTATCTGAAGCTGAATTTACCCCTTCTCTCTCCAGATAGATCTGGAATCATAGAGTGTGGAAATTATAAAAGAAACTGAGATCTAAATATTAAGCAATTTCACCAATATTTGATTAACTTTAGCTCAGCAAACATTACCGAATGTTACTCTGAAGGCAGCAAAGACAAATATGATACAGAATTTGCCTTACAAAACATTTATTTAGTGGATAAATTGATACTACAATTCTGATCTCCTAGTTCCTGTTCCAAAGTTGTACTTGCAGTCCCAAACCAGGAGAACATTTCTCAAGTTTAATATGCAGAACAACCCTCCACCATAAGCACTTTAAAATGCAGACTCCGGAGTTCTTCAGATAGAGTTTCTGATCACTGTGTTAAGGCCCATGGTTCTTCATGTTACCAAGGACG
Organism: Galagoides demidoff; assembly: GCA_963574575.1. Lineage (NCBI taxonomy): Eukaryota > Metazoa > Chordata > Mammalia > Primates > Galagidae > Galagoides > Galagoides demidoff. The sequence continues at coordinate 35,459 of CAUYQV010016965.1, read as the reverse complement.
TAGGTCAGGTGTCCTTAAACTATGGCCTGTGGGCCACATGCAGCCTGCCTAGGACATTTATCCAGACTACTGGGTGTTTTTGTCACTGCCGCCTATCCTGCTTAGGAGCCAACTCATCCCAGGGCCCACAGTCTGGCCTACCAACGGTCTGAGGGACAGTGAACTGGCCCCCAGTTTAAAAAGTTTGAGGACCCCTAACTAGGTGATTCATATATAGGTTGTTCTGTTACTGAATTTAAAATAACTGTTCCTTTTTGTTTTGAAGAGGGTCCTGCCTACTGGTATCAATATCAGAGAAGTGGTATATGTATGTCACTCAATGCTCAGCTTAGCACCCCAAAATTGTACATCTCAAAAAAGGTATGCAGTTGTTCTGAAGATAGTTTAGGGTCCATAACAAGTGCTTCTGATTTTCTAAAACTTTTATTTGTCTGGGGTTATTCTGGAGTTTTCTCTTTAATTTCACAGATTAATCCCCTGTTCTTATCTCATGAATGACTGTCTTACCTGTGGACTATGTTTCATTTTAGGGCTGTATTTAATTTTATCTTTTACCTCTCTATAAATAATAAAAGCTTGCACACAATGAACCTATAAAGAATGTGTAGAATATTGGATTGATTATATGGTTTTTTTTTTCCATTTTCAAAACATGTCTTTATAAAGTATGAAATTATAATATAGATCCTTACAGCAATATTGATTTCTTTCAGTACTCCTTTCAATTCTCTTCACATGTTAGGACACAGAATGGCCTCATGTCTTGAGTGCATCTGATGGAAGAGTGAGAAATAGATTCCCAAAGCAGGCACCTGAGGCATGGCAAGGAATTTCTCATATAATGCAAGAGTCAAGTTACAGCGCCAGTGTCGCTCCTTCTTCAGTCACTCACAGAAAGTACTCTAGTCCACCTTTCTAGTTTGTGCTGACCTTGCAAAGTCTTCTTCCACCTTAACTAAGACCAGTAACTTGGCCATGCGTTCATGAATGGCAGTGAAGGTCCATGTCCACTCAGGATGATGAGTATATGTATTGTCTGGGCTTTCTAAAATATGCACAAACTATTTCCATATTTGCTTTAAAATACTTTGGATTTGAAATTTGATTGCATTTATCCTCAGCATAGATCAGATTTAAAAGCTTATCATCTAATCACTTAATGAGATTAACGTTCCAACAATAGCAGTTAAGTGAGAAGGAAAAGCTAACCAGGCATCTAAATGTATGCTACTTCTTCCTTAAGTAAGGGGAATCTTTGATTTAGTTATATAATCACTTCTACTTTTTTAAAAGAAAACAAACCTTAAGGCCAATGTCCTTATTTCTGTGTGACAAGTTAGAATAAATTAAAAAGCAAAAGCATTACAGGAGATATAATCAAATATACCTAAAATTTTTCTCCTAAAGCACTGTATATAGAATTAGTGCCTAAATATTTGTAGCAACCTTTACAAATGACCTCTCACGTACATACACACATTACAACCTTTCATCCTCATTCAGTGAGGTCACACAATAGTCCATTCTAGTAGATGTTGGACTCAACAAGTAGATAATGTGGTTTCTACTTCTGAGACATTCTCAGATCCGAATCAATTAGATTGGTGCATAAACAGATATATTAGAATATTGCATGAAAATGCTATCATAATTAGGGATAGATCTAATACCTCAAAATATAAAGCAACTCACCATTTCTGAAAAAGCTGAAAGAGGAAAAATGGGTCTCAGTCCTGTTTCTGATTTGGCATCATCTGGGTATCTCTGAAAACAAATGATGCCATGCTCCAATTAAATGCTTGGCCAATTAAAGTAGAATCTCTGTATGTGGATCTTCAGTACTGATAAATCTAAAAATCTGTCCAAGTGGTTATAATATGCACCTACTGTTAAGAACCACTGTTTTAAAGGAAATTACAAAATAACTTCTTAAGATGAAGGATGAATAGCAAATCCATGTACTTAGATAAAGTCAAGCTAAATTACCTGTTGATGAACGTGAACATTTTGTCTGTTTTCCTTTTCCAAATTCTTTTCATTATTTTTGTTATTCCTTTGAAAATAACACAGAATTTTAAAGCTTCTTGAATTGAACAACTACTTATGTGGCAGGTGATCAACCTTAGCTTAGAGTCGTTCTTTACTACCAGAAGTAAAGTTGTCAGCTATGTAATATACTAATATACTATTCAGTATAATAAAGAAATTTTATTCATGATTTTGAATGTAAGAAAACAGAACTAAAACTAAGGTGATTGTCTTAGTGAAATGGAATAAAAGATCTAGTTAGAAGACGAATTTTTCAAATACCATGGCAAATAATTCCTATTGCTGTATATTCATAAGGGGCATATGTTCTTAGTCTAAAACTGTGCAACATACCACCAGTATCCCTAAATTTCAGTAGATATAATTAATTTCAAAGGTATAAGACAGCTTATGTAGTTACTCTTTGTAGGTGAACTTGAAGTTGGAGGCTAACGACCAGCAATCATTGACATCAACTGTATTGATACACATTCATGCCTACATTTTCTGACTGAGAAAAGAGTTCCATGAGAACCTAACCACTTAATACATGACTTAAATTATTTATCCTCCTGTGCTAGCTACTTGACTAATTTAACTCAAATAGAAGTTGTTTTTCTTCCAAATAAGACCATTGCCTATATTTCTTTCCTTCCAAACTTTGAGCCTAACAAAATGCTATCTGCTCTGCAGATTCCAGGGGAAACACAGTGATCCTTGTGGGACGTCACACTATGTTTTGAATATAATTTCTTTCATTGTATTATAGAAATAATTTCTTATTTCAGGTGTCAATTCTTAGAGAAGGAGTAAGAAGAAAAAGAAAAGGAATTGCAAAGTTTTGACTTTCTGAACATGCTTGCTATTTCATTTAATCCTAATTAATTTACATTGTAGTGTACCATCATGAAAATAGTTCAATTGATGAGTGACTGCCCAAGGTCACATGACTAAAGACAGGAAGAGACATGAATGAAATTTTTAAATTCTGATTTTCTTAATTATGAAGTCCATGAACTTCTACTACTTCATATTGGGAGGGGGGTACATTTTATATTAAATTTTAATTTCCACACCTCATTCACGCAAATGGTGGATATATTGAATTATCTTCAACTCTATGGTATGAAAAAATTAAAATGAATTTCTATTACTTTCTAACTACTGTCTTCAACTATGTCATACCAAATCTTTCTCCCCACCCCTTATATTGCTATCATGAAGAAAAAATCTCACGGATATTTTCAGGTCACTTTTAGGTATTTCAAAGTTTAAATCCATCGAGGCAACATTGTTTCTAGTACAGCTAATGCTGTACATGTGGTTGCTTGCTCTTTCCCTTTGCTTCACCTACTCAAGGAAAAAAGAAATAAAGAGCAGCTAACCTATTGAACAAGAGGGCAGAGGCTGTCCAATGGAATAATATGTCGATTTCTCCTTCTTATCTGCAATATGTCTACCAAATTCCTCAAAGCCTGGGTGAGGGACTAGACTGTTACCAAGAACTCTGCACTCCCTAGGACTCCTGCTTTCAACAATTCCTTTGATTTTATGGATCTGTCCTCATATAGACTTAGGGAATAGAAGGAATGAGGCCAAGTTGGGAAGCAGCAGAACTATAATAACCACTTTATTCAGAGCCTTGGAGAAAGAACTCCAATCAAAAATGTTCGTGTAATCAGCCTCTTTCACATTAGAAGCCAGCTCAGAGCTCTCTCACCATCTTCTATACAAAGATATTTGTTGAGAAGTTGTGAGTCAATTTTCTTTTAATGTTTAATTACTCAAGACGTGTACTACAAATACACAAAAGAAACAAAAAGCCTTGCTTAGTAGCATCACAAAGTAGAGTCAAATGGGTTAAATCAGTGACTTTTTGAACTTCGGGGGCTACAACACACAGCAAGAAATACAGTTTCTATCACTAAGTTTCACAAAACAGTACTTACCATTATTGCTTATGAAATATGCTGCTTTTTAAATTACTTTTTAATTGTCAAAATTTATATGTACTTATACAACATGATCTTTTGAAATATGTTCACATTTGAGGAAGGCTAAATTGAGCACATATGGATTATTTCAACATACCTTTTTTTTGTTTTTTTTTGGTAAGGACACTTACAATCTACTCTCAGCAATTTTTGAGAGTATAACACATTGCTATTAACTATAGTCACCATGTGCATGAAAAATAGCTTGAACATACTCCTTTTGTCTAACCAAAAGTTAGAAATTTTTGACCAGCATATTCTGATCTCACTCACCTTGATACTATTCTGACATTCTTTGCTTCTACGAGTTACGTTATTTTAAATTATATCTGTATGATAATGTGGTAGTCATCACCCTGTGCCTGGCTTATTTCACTTAACATAATGTCTTCCAGGGTTATCCAGGTTATTTCAAATGACAGGATTTCCTTTTTTAATATGTCTGAAGAGTGTCCAATGGTTTATGTTATACAGACCACATTTTCTTTATCTGCTCATCCTTTGATGGACACTGAGGGTGATTATTTGGGCTATTTTGAATAATGCTGCAATGAAAAAGATAGTGCAAAATCTATTTTAGTTACTGATTTCATTTCCTTTAGTTAAATGGTATTGCTAAGGCAGTCTATTTTTAATTTTTGAGGAACTCCCATACTGTTTTCTATAATGGTTGTACTAATTTACATTCCTATCGTACATGTACAGGAACTTCCTTTTCTCCACATCTCTTTCAATGCTTGTCTTATTTTGTCTTTATTCAATATTATAAAATCTAATTGTTCTCACACTCAGGGTATACCAGTAAATGAGATACTGAGTATGGAGTCTGGCCCATGGTAGGTAATGAAAATACATATATTGAAAATAATAGTAGATATCAGAGTAAGGTGTGTAGCTATAATAATCATAAATAAAGTTGTTGAATAAGAGTTTTATTGTTTCACCATATTTCCAATGCATCACAGGTAACATTGTTTCACCATATTCTCAGTGTATTAGAGACAACTTTAGAAAGCCACAACTCTGAATCATACCGTCTATCTTCAATTACAGACTGGGAAAAAAGAAGAAGAAATAGTGTAGGCACTGGATAGAGCATCTGCATAAATCAAATAAAAATCAGATCAAAGCCACCATAAGAAAACCACTCAAGAGAGATACACAGAGATATTGATAAATTGTGTCAAGTAACACTGAGGGGGACAAAATATATCACTCAGTGGAGAGAGTGAAACTGAAAATGTTGGACCTTGAGGTAAGACGTATTAGAAGTATTAGCATAAGATCACTTTGAATGCAGGAATAAAACATGTCTGTCTCCAGTTTATTTTGTGACGTGTCCCACATGGAAGGAATAGAAGGCTAAGTCTCTGCCCAGTTGTCATTCTCAAAATAATTGGGGAATTAAGAACTACTTACATGAAATAGTTAGCAAACACACCATTAAGAACAGCAAGTAATGTGGTAATCAGATGACAGATAAAGTCAGCAGAGGGAGAGAGAAGAGTGTGACCACTGATGGCCGGCATGACCAGTAGAATTGTTAGAAGTTTCAAATAGTTCCAGGACGAGTAATGAACGCAGACGTTCATGAATTAAGGTTTCAATTGGGGCAGAAAGATTTTCTAGTGAAAAGGAAAAGAATGTAGTAGGAAAAATGAGCTGGAGATCTCAGACAAGAAACACTGCAGTGTGATATGAACCCTGCAACATGGTCGTATTCTTGGATAGTCGAACAAAAATGTAAGTGAAGCTTAGAACTTTTAGAAGTCATGGAACATGACATCAAATGTGTTGATCTAAAATGTGTTTTCAGTATATAGTTCATATCTCAAAATAAATTTATTTTCCCTTTATTCCTTTGTTTCTTCCTTCCTTCTTTCCCTTATCCCTTTATCAAACATCCATCCTTTGTGCACCTGCTAAAGAAAATACCAGGTGCTGGAGATAAAGCAATGAACACACAGCTTATATTCTGCTGGAAGGAGACAGATTGGTGTGTGTGTGTTTGTGTGTCTGAAATTACTCAGGTCAGAAAGATGACGCAAGGTTAAAACAGGGTAAGTAGATGGGAATATGGTGAAAGATGTAAGGGATAGGAAGTTATTTTGTAAAACTCCTGAGGACTAGAGAACTTAAAGTTGAGTAATAGGGAGCAATGGCCTGCTGCTGTTCAGGAAAGAATATCCCGTTCAGTGAACCAACAAATGCAAATGCACCGAGGTTCCTGCTGTGTTCCAAGGGCATCAGGGAAGCGAGTGGAGCAGTGTAAATCCAGCCAGCGGGAAAGCAATAGAAAATGGCACTTGGCAGGAGGGGCAAACTTCGTTGGCTATTGTGGGCCAAGGGGTCTTCATATTTTCTCCTCATATATTCTCCCACATTTTTGAAATATGACTACCTCTCTAATAAAACTGTAGGCTATCAGTCATTGTGGGGCTTTCCAAATACATTCAACTAATTAGTCATAAGTACATTCATCACACTAGAAACTTTAACATATCCATCCTGTTAGTTTAACTCTAATACGTGTTTGGTCAGAATGAAGGGGACAGAAAATCACTTACAAGCGATTGTCAGAAAGCAAGAGACTGGGTTCCAAGATAAAAGAATATTGATTTAGAGTGTCGAATAACCTTTTGTCACATGTTGGTAAAAACACTTCTTCTATGAAGCTGGATAAATGTTCAAGAAAATATTAAATTTTAACTTATCTCTGATACATATTCTTTTTCTTCAAAGACATAGCATGTATCTATTGGAAGAAAGTGGAAAACTTTTTCACCTCCATTGTCTTGAAATCTGAGAGAAAGTCATAAGTAAATAGGTACAGTGAGCAATTTTTTTATATTATTCTATTGCTATTAAAAATTATGGTGAAAATATGGAGGTGTACTGCTTTGTAGATTAGTATTTCCCAACACGCTCTTTAAAATCTTGAGTATTCTAAGATTAATGGATGAATATACAACAACCTTTGCTTTAGGTGTATTTGATGGAAGAAATAAGGGGTCACCGCTTTCAATAGTCTTTACAGATGCTTCCCTTGTATTTTCTTTTAAGCAACTTTCTCTTCTTCCTCGGTGATAATTAAAGTGGTGATATCTCTAGATAAAACTGCCATCACCACTGCAGTCCCACTCAAAAACATGTTTACATTTAGAATGTTCTACCAGGGACATAATTCTGCTATTTGTAAACTCATGCTTTGCCTTTGTGCAAAGTATGTCTATAAGAAAAATAAAGTCAATTATTTGTACTTGGATTAAAGTACAAAAGTTTCTATTATATCAATATTTTGAATTTTAGGTTGGTTTGGTACCTGGAACTGCCATCCCTAACCCAACCCCTGGGCTGCAGGTAGTACCATCCAGGACAGTTGGAAACTGGAGCTGAACAGCAGGAGGTGAGCAGGGGGCGTGAAGCTTCTCCTGTTTCTGTCTCCAAGCACCCCCAGGTGGGACTGTCTAGTTGTGGGAAAACAAGCTCAGGGCTCCCAGGGATTCTATATTATGAAGATTTGTACAATTATATCATATAATACAATGTCAAAATAATAATACTAACAGAGATAAAGTGCACTATAAATGCAATGTGCTTGAATCATCTCCACACCACATTCCACCCCACCTGTGGAATAATTGTCTTCCATGAAACTAGCCCTGGGGGCAAAAAGATTGGGAACTGCTCCCTTAGAACAATGCACCCAAACAATATTTACACTGGGTGAATGATGTCTTCCTTCATTCCAATGTGGGAAAACATTGATTGTGGTCGTAAATTAAAAAGGTAAACTAACTTGCTCATATGAATACTCCAAGGCATATCAGTCCTAGAAAACACACCACACTGAAGAGCTAAAATTGTTTTCCTTTGCTATCCAGTATAACAAATCCTTTGGATTAAATTCTTGAGTACTTTATTTTTAAACCTTTTAAAGGTTATGATAAAATAAGTATAACAGGATTTGCTTTATTAACCATTTTAAATGTGTGGTTCAGCTGCATTAACTATATTCACATTGTTGTGCAACCATCGTCACCCCACATCTCCAGAACTATTTTTCATCGATGAAACTGAAAATCCACACCCTTCACATGATAACTGCCCTTCCTTCCCCACTCCCTTCTACTTTCTGTCTCTCTGATTTTACCGCTGCAGGTGCCTTGTATAAGTGGAATCGTATGTTCACCTTCTTGTGACTGCTTTACTTCACTGAGGGTAATGCCTTCAAACTTTCTCCCTGTGGTCGTATGTCAGCATTTCTTTCTTTTGTAAAGCTGAATGATATTCCCCACCACATTTTGTGGATCCATTTATCTGTAGATAGACACTTGGATCATTTCTGCCTTTTGGCTATTAGGAATAACTCTGCTGCATATAAATATCCGACTGAGTCTCTAATCTCAAATCTTCTGGGAATACTCAGCAGTACAGTTGTTGGGTCACACGGCAATTCTCTTTCGTTTAAAGAATCCCCATACTGTTTTCCACAGCAGCTGCACCACAGTACCACGATCAGCACGGCATGAGTATTCCAATTTTGCCACACCCTTGGCCACACTTGTTATTTTCTGGGGTGTTTATTTATTTGTTTGTTTGATCATAGCCATCCTGATAGATGTGAAGGGTTCTTTCACTGCAGCTTCCATTTGCATTTCCCTTATACCTAGTGACATTGAGCATCTTTTCATGTAATTGCTGACCATTTAAGTATCTTCTTTAAAAAATGTCTTTTTAAGTCCTTCGTCCATTACTTATTTGTTGTTGTCGAGTTGTAAGGGTTTTCTATTTAGTCTGAATCTTAGCCCCTTACCAAGTGATTACCACGTATTTTCTCCTTTTCTCTATATTGTCTTCATTCTGCTTCTAGTGTCTTTTGATTCACCAAGGTTTTAAATATTTATATAGCCCAATTTGTTTATTTTTTCTTTTGTAACATGAACTTTTGGTGTTACATGTTGGAAGTCATCAAGAATTTCACTATTATAAACCTTTTTTCCTATGTTTCCTTCTAAGAATTTTTCAGTGTTCGCGCACATGGTTGGATCTTTGATCCAATTTGACTTACTCTTTGTTTATGGTATAAGGACGCGGCATCTGCTCATCCAATTGTTCGAATATTATTTGTTGAAAAGACTGTCCTTTCCCTATTTAATGGTTGTGGCACCCTTGACACAAATCATGTGACCATATAAATGAGGGTTTGTGTCTGTGCTTTCTATCTTTTTTTTTTTTTTTTGCAGTTTTTGTCTGGGCTGGGTTTGAACCGGCCACCCCTGGCATATGGGGCCGGCAGCCTACTCCTTTGAGCCACAGGAGCGGCCCTGTAGTAAGTTTTGAAATCAGAAAGTATGGGACCTCCAGCTTTATTCTTTTGTTCCAAGATTGTCTTTAGTATTTGTGGTCCCTTGAGATTCTATATTAATTTTAGGATACCTTTTTCTATTTGTGCAAAAACAATCAGGAGTTTGATAGAAATTACCTAGGATCTGAAGATTCGCTTTGGGATATATTGACATATTAACAATAGTATGTCTTCTAATTCATGAAACACCTCATGCCTTTCTCACTTGTGTATTCTTTAAATTCTTTCTGCTATGCTTTGCGGTTTTCGGTACACTGGTCATTAACATCATGCATGGGTTTATCCCATTTTAAAGACTTCAAGTGCGAACCTTAGCAAGAACATTTGCTTTTACTCTGAGTGCTTTGAGAACCTTCAGTATCATTAAAGGCAAAATGGGATCAATGTTATAAAAGAAATACAAAATGCTATGGTCACATACACGGTAAGGTCTGACTAGGTTAAATCCTGGTCACTTTTGAAAACAGCTATGCCTGGTATATATTGTGCTTTCACACCATGGTTCTTTTTATGTGCTCCCAAACACCAATTTTATTGTCAAAACGTAAGAAATGGGAATAATTATCCCCTTCCTCTACTAGAAAGCTGATTTCAGAAATAATTACTTAAAAATATCTACAAGTCCCAATTCTGACCTAAGTTCTCATCCAGTGCAGTGACTTTCTTTCCATTTAGTACCATTTCAACAGCCACCAAGGGTTACTTAATATATCGTAGATGCTATGTTCACTCAGTGATATTGAAATATTCATTTATTTATCAGTTGTGAAGGTAACTTTAAAAATGCATTCTAAAAGAAACATGGATGCTCCTATGATGTGTTTTTTGTGAAAATGCTTCTATTTTAGTATGATCCAGTAAGATTCACTCACTGTTGAATTTATGATACTATACTTATTTGTCATTTATTATTCATAGACTGTGTTCATTGTATGCAGAGTGCAAACACAAACAAACAAAAAACCAGAAAATGGATCTGACTAGGGTTTAAATAGCTCCTAAGAAATGAATGGGACCTGAAAAGCACTTCACAGAGATATGAAATTCAATGAAAATCCTTTGCTTTTGAATAGAGGGGATTAATTAAATATATGCTAAAAACACTGCATTTACTTAATGCTGTGATTATTAAAGTTACAAGGTGTCTTGAGAAATAACTTTCTAAACACTATACTATTTGTTCACAAGCATACAACATGTTTTTTTGTCATGGTTTGCATAGCACACCTTATACACAAAGTTACACATCACTCTCTCTTTTCAGTCACCATTAATGTCTAAGTCAAAGACATTTTCACATCCCAAATCCATGACCCAGAGCAATGTTGCCATTAGTTATAACGTACAGCATCCCAGGGACACGTTTCTATTCATAGCCTTCATTAGGTGTCTCAGCTGGGTTACCATTTTTACCACTGAGAATGTCTTTTTGAGATGTTTTAGACAATTCTGCAATTTCATCTTAATTTTGCCTTTATTTAAAATATCAGTATCTCTTTATTTCATGCTCTTTTAAGTATATATTGCTAAAATTGAAACAGCTTTTGAGGAACATTTGTAAATTGCATTTAAGGCCCAGTTAATGCTCTTAGATTATTACTCAACACAGTTCCTCTTTACTTTACTTCTTGGTTTATTATGAAAGATTTTGGAAAACTGCTTTAAGGATAGTGCAAAATTTATAAACACATATGAAATGGCACTAACAAAAATCTATAAACTGTCAATAAACATGATGTGCAATTTTAGATAAATGAATATACATGTAATGAAACCTACCTAATTTGCTTGTCGTCTTCTTGTCAACGACTTTGGTGTAGTGCAATTTCCTTTCACAAGGAACCATCCTTCTTGCAGTGTACCAGCTACTTCATTTTTTACTATATCCTTTTCTTTCACTTGAATCAATCACGAAGGTAAAATATAATATTTTTTCCATCTCATAATAGGCAATCTGAAAGCATGATTCACTCTGTTGGTTTCTAGTAAAGCTTTCCCACTTGAGTTATTTTTAATTTTGGCAATTTTAACTCCTCAACTAAACTGTGAGCTCCTGGAACCTTAACCTATTTATTTTTTTATCCCTCGGAATGAACCCAGTGCCTGGGAGATGGGAAGACTGATAATAGATAGCGAACATAAGCTCTGTAGACAGAGGCTTTTGTTTAAATTGCTTTATGTTGTCTATATGCCCAGTGCTCATAAGAAGAGAATACCTGCCATAGAAATCTTCCCAGTAAATATTTGGTGGAGGAATGAGTATGTTAATGCTTTGAATTGAATAAAGAACAAATGACCTAGAAGTTCAAGATATAAAAAAGGTACATTAAACTTAAAATAACCAGACCCTATGCTATATCTCTCAGGTGTTATGTGTGTAAGTTGTAAAATTGAACTAATGAAATTGGTCATAGGAATCCAAATTGATCATAGGACCCGCCATCATGGTCTCCACGTCTTCGTCACATCTCACTGGGTTTTCCAATAACTTCTTTTCTCCTTTTCTCCTATCCCTACACGGATAATCTCCCTTAACTTTCAATTCATACTTCTCATTGAGAAGGGCTGATGTTTTAAAGAATAGGCTATAATATCCAGAAGGCAAGCATAAAATTAATTGTAACAAAAGTAATCTATATTGCATTAAAGTTTTGATTTTCATTTTCTTTTATTTAAAAAATAATAATGATGTTAGGCTTTACTGGTTTTTTTTGCATGAATTCACACTGGACGTGCCACTTAGTTATTTGGCCAGATGGCCCCCTTGCATATAAAGTAGCTATACCAAGCTGTTTGTACAGTGCTGCCAACTTGGTCCCATAGTGGCAAGTTTGTGAACTTCATTGTGAGACTTTGTAAATTGTACAAACACTATGGAAAACAATATTGAGGTTTCTCAAAAACACTAAAAAGAGAAGTACCACATGATCCACTGATCCCACTAATGAGACTATATGCAAATGAAAAGACATTTATATATCAGAGGGATATCTGTATCCCATGTTTATTGTATAACTATTTATAATACCCAAAATAGGAAACCAAGATAAATATCCATTAGTGTCTGAATGGATAAAGAAAAGGTATATACGCACAATGGCATATTATTCAATCATAAAAAAAGACGAAATCAAATCATTCACAGCAACATGAATGGAGCTGGATGAAAACAGAAATAAGGCAGGCATAGAAAGACAGCAATTGCATGTACTCATTTGTGTGTGGGAGCCCCAAAAGTGGATTCTGTGAAGATCCACTCTGTAAAGAAAGTAGATTGGTGGTTACCTAAGGTCAGGAAAAACAGGAGGAGGAGAAAAATGAAGAGATGTTGGTTAATAAGTACACAAATATAATTCAATAGCGGGGAATAAGATCTAGTGTTTAAAAGTTCAATAAGGTAACTCTGATTAATAATCTATTGCATATTTCAAAGTAGCTAGAAGAGAAGAATGTGAATGTTCCCAGTCTAAAGAATATACCAATGTTTGAGGTGATGCATAGCCCAATTAAATTGATTGTTATTTTTATATGACTGTGTCAAAATATGTCAACATACTTAAAAAATGCATACATCCTATGTATCGATAAAAATATATAAATAAATAAATAGCTAATTCTAAGCATCTTTCTTCAAAAGAAAAAAAGTGTTGATGGTTGAGGCACAGATACTGGTTATTTTTGATGCCTGGCATTTTTTGTTGCAGTTGTCATTGCTGTTTTTAGCTGGCCCAGGCTGGGTTCGAACCACCAGCCTTGCTGTATGTGGCTGGTGCCATAACCATTGTGCTATGGATACTGAGCCACCATAACTATGTTTTATATGCTCTTAGTAACCAGATTGCGAGTGTTCAGAAAGAATGCTTGTTTCAGATTTTACTTATAGATGTACAATCCTAGGTCCCCTTATATGCTGACGGTTAATATTAAAAATAAATATGATTTACTGTTGAAAGAGCATAAAGGAACAACTTTAAATATAGTGAACATTAAAAAATTAATTTTATTTCCATTTTATAATATTAAGAAATAATATTTTTTATTATTTAAAGTAAAAATTTCCTTTTACGTAAGGAAATCTGATGTTTCTAATTTCATTGAAAATTAGAAAACTCATAAATTAATTGAGAATGTTTATTACTTAGAGAATCACTATAGAAATCCTTTAAGTCATGCGTTTTGAATATATTTTATTTAAAATAATTAAATTTTAAAATAACCTATAAAGAAAGAACAAGGCTTTCCTTTTGTGAGATACAAATTTTTCTTCTTACATCTTCCTCAGAGAAAGCATTGCATTGCATAATTTACCATAGGTATGTAGCATAATCTTAGAAGGATTCCTTGACTAATCTTATTGTTTCATTGGGCTTAAATACCTTTTTTAAAGTCGTCTACAAATCTCTGTTTGTGAATACTAAAATCCATTCAACATCTTTCTAACTAGTGTTTGATCAGAAAAAATTTTATTCAACCACATGAACTATGTTTATAAAATATGAATTTTATAAATTTTTACTGTGTAGTGGTAAAAAGTCAGATTGAATTCATTTCAAATCCTTGTTATGTGAAAAGAGCCAATCACATTTTTAAGACATAATTTACATAAGATATGAGTTGTCTATGCATAGTCTATTTCTAATTTTTTATCATCCTCTTTAAAGTAAAAATGCCTTCTAGTCTTTACCTTCTATGGAAACATTACCTACAATTTCTTATCATAATAAAACCTGGTTCTGCGCTGGGGCCACGTTTTCTTTTGCAACCCATAAAGTCATCAGATTCTTCAGCTTAATATTGCTTCCCATAGCTGTTGTGTCCTGCCCTCTGGATTACTCCACCTTAAAAAAAAAAAAAAATTAGTCTTTAGCCACAGTCACGTACTCTCAAAATTATTCTTATTGTATTTCTCAGTGATTTACTTAGGCAAATAATCCTTTGAGTGCTTCAGCTTTTTTTTTCCTTTCCTTACCGGTTCCCTTCACATCATCCTGTCATCTACCCCATCTCCCTCCCAGAGACGTACTTCCTGCCTAATCATTAACGGTAGAGGCATCATTCCTTGGCATCCCCTTCACATATTCTATTTTTCTACCATCTTTCTGTCTCCCTCCATTTTCCCGTGTGTAAAAATTCTCTGACATCACCAGTATCTGCAAGTCATTCAACCTGCCACCTTTTCACTCGCCTTCACATCCTCTACCCCATGGTAACCCCTTCTCACTTACTTCCTGCCAGTTTAAGTCCATGGTCAAACCTGGTAACTGCTCTCAATCATATGCATTCCCCTTTCTCTGCACTCTGACTTTCTTTTACTCACTTGTCGTTAGCTCTGATTCTCAGTCTATCCATGCCTCCATGCATGCAGCTATAAATATGACCAAAATCTCATCCCTGTACTGATTAGTCTTAGCATAAAATCACTTTATCTGATTACACACTACCAGGTATTCATGCTGCCTTTCCCCAACCCACTCAGCTATTATTGTAAATCTTCTAAACCTATCTACTTTTCTGCTGATACCACCCATGAAACAACATTATTTCTCATTTCCTTTGTTATGTCTTAGGCCATTTGCACTGTTATAACAAAATACCATAAACTGGGTACCTCAAATAGAATTTGATACTGCATAGTTCTGGAGACAGGGAGGCCAAGATCAAAGTGCCAGTAGATTTGTCCAGTGAGAGCCTGCTTCCTAGTTCATAGACGGCAGTCTTTTCACTATGTCCTCATGGGGTGGAAAAGAAGAGGGATGTCTTTGGGGCCTTTTGAAAATTTTTTAAATTTTTTTTAATAAATTATAGCTGTGTATATTAGTGCAATCATGGGGTATAATATGCTGGTTTTACATACAATTTGAAATATTTTCATCAAACTGGTAAAAATAGCCTTCACGTCATTTTCTTACATATTGTTGTAAGACATTTATATTCTACATTTAGTAAATTTCACATGTACCCTTGTAAAATGTACCATAGGTGTGGTCCCACTGATTGGCCTCCCTCCACCCAGGCTCCCCCATCCCCTCCCCTCCCACTCCCCTTTCCCATATTCTTGGGCTATAATTGGGTTATCACTTTCATATGAAACCTATAAATTGGTTTCATAGTAGGGCTGAGTACATTGGATACTTTTTCTTCCATTATTGAGATACTTTGCTAAGAAGAATATGTTTCAGCTCCATCCATGTAAACATGAAAGAGGTCAAGTCTCCATCTTTAAGGCTGCATAATATTCCATGGTATACGTACACCACAATTTATTAATCCATTCATGGGTGGATGGGCACTTGGACTTCTTCCATGACTTAGCAATTATGAATTGGGCTGCAATAAACATTCTGGTACAACTATCTTTGTTATAGTGTGATTTTTGGTTCTTCTGAATATATACCTAATAGAGGAATTGTAGGATCGAATGGTAGGGCTATTTTTAGATCCCTAAGTGTTCTCCAAACATCTTTCCAAAAGGAACATATTAGTTTGCATTCCCACCAGCAGTGTAGAAGTGTTCCCTTTTCTCCACGTCCATGCAAACATCTCTGCAATTTTGTAATGTGGGCTAATGTTACTAGAGATGATATCTCAAAGTAGTTTTGATTTGCATTTCTCTGATGATTAAGGATGATGAGCATTTTTTCATATGTCTGTAAGTCGTGTACCTGTCTTCTTTACAGAAGTTTCTCTTCAAGTCCCTTGCCCACCCTGAGATGAGATCACTTGTTCTTTTCTTGCTAATACATCTGAGATCTCTGTGGATGCTGGTTATTAAACCTTTGTCAGAGACATAACCTACAAATATCTTCTCCCATTCTGAGGGCTGTCTGCTTGCTTTACATACTGTATTCTTGGCTGTGCAGCAGCTTTTTTTTTTTTTTTTTGATCAGATTCCAGTAATGTATTTTTGGTGTTGCTTCAATTGCCGGGGAGGGGGGGGGTGTCCTCCTCATAACATATTCTCCCAGGCCTATTTCTTCAAGTGTTTAAATCTTTAATCCAGTGAGAGTCTATCTTAGTTAATGGTGAAAGGTGTGGGTCCAGTTTCAGTCTTCTACAGGTGGCCAGCCAGTTTACCCAGCACCATTTGTTAAATAGGGAATCTTTTCCCCACTGAATGTTTTTAATTGGCTTGTCAAAGATTAAATAACAGTAAGTAGCTGGGTTCATCTCTTGAATTGTTCTATTCCATACATCAACCTTTCTGTTTTTGTGCAGGTACCATGCTATTTTGATCACTATCAATTTATAGTATAGTCTGAGGTCTGGTAGCATGATTCTTTCTGCTTTGTTTTTATTTTTGAGTAATGTTTTGGCTATTTGAGGTTTTTTCTGATTCCATATAAAATGAAGCATTATTGTTCAAGATCTTTGAAGTATGACAGTGGAGCTTTAATAGGGATTGCATTAGAATTATATGTTGCTTTGGGTAGTATGGACATTTTAACAATGTTGATCCTTCCCAGTCATCAGCAAGGTATGTTTTTCCATTTGTTAACATCTTCCGCTATTTCTTTTTTTTATACTGGTGCTAATTGTGCTCATGAAGGATTCCCTTTCAGACCCACTCATTCCCAAAATCCCCACCTCCTCATACTATCACCCTGGAGGTTATGATTTTAACATATATATTTGGGGGATCCATAAGTATTCAGACCATAGCAGTATATACTACTAATAAATATTTAGAAAATATAATTAAAAAAATCACTGACAATATCAGTAATTTCCTATAGCAGACTATAATTATCCTTATTCCTATATAACCTGGTCAACACCTAAAATAATTATATTTTTGCTTATGCCAATTTTATTGGTATATTATTGCTATATTTTATTGTGATTTTTTTTGCCCTCCCCTGATTACCTATTTAAAATTTTCATGGATGAATTACCTATTTAAATTTTTTGTATGAATTCACTGACTACTCAGGACCTTTTATACTCTTTATTAAGTTATCTGATATCTTCTTAATTTATAATAATTCTTGATATATCATGAATTTTAATTTTAAGCCGTATGTCACCAATGATTTAGTCTACTTTGTATCATGTCTGTTTGGACTATTCTGTTCAGACTATAATGCCTTTACTTATACAATTTTAATTATAGCACGATACAACTTACCCACCTTTGTCTTTATAGTTTGTGTTTATATGTCTTGTTTAAGAATATTCTTTCTGAGAGATCATTAACACATTCTGATATCTTAACTTTTACCACAGTCACTGTTTAAACTTTCATATGAAGGACTTCAGTAAACCAAGTATGTATTTTAATGAGTGATTCACAATAGGAGTGTTATGTTTTATATTTTCAGTGAGTAGAAAATTGCCCCAGTGGACTCTTGAAAAAATAAAAAGTTCCTTTCCTAATCTGTTAAACCAACTCTGATATTAATCAGTTCTCCAAATAAGTGTATTTCTGTTTCTAAATTTGATGTTTTATCTGTAGACCCCTGCATCAATAGCACATTCTCCTCATTAATATGGCTTTTGGGTAAATCTTGGTATGTGACACATAAAGCACATACTCTTATATTTGTTTTTATGGAGAGAAGAGGCCGATATCTGCCCTTTACTAAGGCTTATATATTTTAGAATCATCTTTAATACACTCACCCTGTCCACATAAACACACATATATATGCACATGAAACTGTTGAAATTTATATTTATATGGCATTTAATCTATAATTCAAATTGGAGATCTCTGATCTCTGAGCAAATTTGAGTTTTCTAATCAATGTTATGATATATTACCCTACCAATTTATTTGCATTTTTAACATATTGCAAATTATAATTTTTTCTCAATGAATTTCCTGCATGTGTTTGTTAGATTTATTACATGGTATATGTTACCGGCTATTAATTTTATTACATTTGGAAGCACAATGAATTATTGGACATTTATTTTGTTTTCAGCAGCCCTGCTAAGCTTTTATGTTAGTTGTACAAGCAGTCCCCAGCCATTTTGGTTCCAAGGACTGGTTTCATAGGAGATAGTTTTCCATGGACCAGCCGGGTGGTTAATTTTGATATAAGTCTATAAGCAATTGATTTATTATGTTTTCTGTGTGGTCAAATCTCTCTGCTAATGATAATCTCTATTCATAGATGCCCCCCTGTGCTCGTATCACTCCCTCAGCTCCACCTCAGATCACCTGGCATTAGATTCTCAGATAGAGTGTACAAGGTCGATCCCTCGTGTTAGCAGTTTACAGTGAGGTTCAGCTCCTGTGAGTATCTAATCCAGCAGCTGATCTAACAGGAGGGGGAGCTCAGGTAGTGATGCAAGAGATGGGAAGTGGCTGTAAACAAAGATGAAGCTTCCCTTGACTGCTGCTCTCCTGCTCACCTCCTGCTGTGCAGCTGTGTTCCTAACAGGTGCCTGTCTGGCCAGCTGGAGAGGGGGGAGAAACCACAGAGTTGTATTATTTATCTTGAATTTCATACACACACACACACACACACACATATAATCATGTCACTAAGAACTATGACAGTGTCTTTACCTTATTTCTTACCTCAATGTCCAGGCCAATACCTTCAGCACAATGTTAAATAAAAGTGATAGTAGTTGACAATTTTTCTAGTTCTTAATCTCAAAAGAAAATATTTCAAGTTTTCAATACTATAATTTGTAGCTGTTCCTCATACTATTGAAGACTTTTTGTGCATTTCTTAGGTGAATGAACTTGTTCCATTTATATATGGGGTACTTTTCTATATAGCTGGGTTCATTCTTCTAATGTTTTATTTGGGATCTGTACTTTTTATTTCATGAACATGTTTGATCTCTAATTTTCTGTTGCTATAGGCTTGTCAGATTTTGAAAGTAAATTTTTACCAGCTTCCTAAAATAGAGAATTAGTTTTTCCCAACTCTCTCCAGAAAAATTTGGAAAACTTAGAAATATTTTTTTATATAATGTTTTGTAAAACCCTTTTTCTTTTCTTTTTCTGAGATGAGTCTCATTTTGTCACCCTCAGTAGAGTCCTGTGCTGTCACGCCTCACAGCAATCTCCAGCTCTTGGGCTTAGGTGATTCTCTTGCCTCAGCCTCTTGGAGTAGCTGGGACTACAGGCACGTGCCACAATGCCCAGTTATTTTTTATTGCAGTTTGGCCAGGGCATGTTTCGAACTCACCATGCTCGGTATGTGAGGTCAGCGCCCTACTCACTGAGCCATAGGCACTGCCTGTTTTGTAAAACCTTCCATGGAAGCCATTTGACCTGGAGTTTGCTTTGTCTCAATATTTTATTTTTATTTTTCTGTCTTTTTTTGTTATCAATATTTTATTCTATTTATTGTTTTTTTCTAATGAGTGCATGATGTTTTTCATTATCTCTTTCTTTTTCCAGTGTTCGTAAATATATATGTATATGTTTATAGAAATTTATTCAGTTAATGTAAGTATTTAAGATTTTACCATAAAGTTGGTCATAATGTCCTCTGAACTTATATATAAGCCAGCAATCTCTCTCTATCTTATTTCTTACTTGATTATTATTGTCTTCTCTTTACTAGAGGAATCTTGACCGAGGTTTCTTTTTTATTTAATTTTACAAAGAATCAATTTTTGATTTTACTGATTCTCTATATTACCTTTTTTTTTAATTAGTTCTTTAACATTGTTTTTATTGTTTCATTCCTTCAATTACGTCTCTTTTGGGGGAAGGTGAGTATTCTTTTTATCTTTAGGAGTGGACCATTTAAGGATATGCATTTAAAACTAAAATTTCTTTTCATGTTTTTTTTCAAACCACATTCCATCAGCACCATTTTTTATCATCATTTTTTAACTTCTATTGTGAGTTCTTCCATGAACTACCAGTTATACAGAAATGTATTTCTTTTCTATTTATCTTTCATATTATTTCAAAACTACATTAAAGTTTCATGAACACTATAAAGAATCCACTATACTCCTGATCCAGATTCAAAGTGTTAACCTTTTCCCTTATTTTTATGATTTTTTGTTTCTCTTTCTCTACATGGACTCGTCCTCAGACACATTTTTTCTTACTATTTGAGAGGAAACTGTAGAAAGCATACACCTTTACCCCCAAACACTTCAAACACTTCAATATGTATTTCCCAAGGGAAAAATAAAAACACATTCTCTTATAAAAGCACTCTACTGATGTCAAAATAAGGAAATCTAAGTTGAATACCCTACCGTTAGGTAATTTTCACTTTGTACTTGAAATTTGCTGCTTATACCAATAATCTTCTCTATCATTATATTTCACAGATAATGTGCCATTTTTAATTGTAAGTAATTTTCTTTCTGTTCAGCATTAGGTATTTGCTATTGATTCCTTCTGACAAAATGGCACAAATAGATATAAGTAAACTTGCACATAATATCTTATCTGTATAACTAAAGTAATTTAGGCCAGATAGAAGGAAAACAGAAGTGGGAATGCAGTTCTGTTTAAGGCAAAGCAAAGAGATTGCTTTACTAGAAATAAGCATAATTGTTTGTGGGAAGAAGGACTAGGATGGTACAGACTATCATTTCTATATGATACCAGTAGGTCACTGTTTGTTTTTAACTGTACAGCATGACTCATTATTAGGTGAAGATATCAGTGGTATGAGTCTGAGCCAGCATTTTCCTATGCAATATAACAGAAAATATGAAAGAGTTTAAGGTGTGATAAGAAAAACTATTATCGCTTGAAACTATTGTGCCAGTATATGTGATATGGGTGTGGGGCATGTGTGCATACATATGTAAATATAAATCAGATCCTAATACAAGATGTGTTTATTTTGCTTTCATTATCAAAATGTCTTAAGAAGCTGGGTTAGATACTGTCAGCCATAACCCACGCTGTTTCAAACTAATTTTACAGTATGTTTCTCATTAAAATAATATTTGCACAGGTCTTTAAATCAAAATGAAGGCCTAACTAACCCCTGACATTTATAAGAACAGGTACTGTTTCTCTTTTACTCTTTCTTTCATTGTCCTTCTCATCCCCAATACAAATTTCCCTTCATTTCCCTAGTGGTGAGGTATAGATGTAAGATATAATTTTGTTCTATCATTACTCTAAGGATGGTAGCTCTTCATGGTGACAGTGTTATATGGAAAAGTTTTCACCTTAATGTAAAGAAATCCTTCTTTCCTAGGAAGGCTTCACCTACTCTACCTAACTGCTCTCTCAACTCCACCTAAATGAACGCAAACCCTGAAACTAAGTGCTGCCTAGGCAAATGTCCTCAACACAAAAGACAGACTAGTGAGCTGATATTTGCTTACCACTCTGCAGTTTGGAAAAAGAGCACCATTGGAGAAAACAGGAAGAGCTAACACAAGTACAATTCTTATGAAATATTTATCCAGGAAATAATGCAAAATAAGGACTAAATCTAAGCAAGTATGTGACATACATTTTTGGGAAAGGGGTCATTTTTAAGATCAGAGAGATTTCAGCTTACTCTTTGCTCTTCTGTTCCCAAATTTAATTATGTGTTTAACAGTGCCTGAGTTTAGGGTTTTTTTGGAGGTCAGTTTGGTTTTTCTTAAAGTAGATAGTTGTGAAAATATGTTTGTGTCACATGTAGTCAGTCAAATATATCTTGCCAGAAAATCAAATTAGGGAATTACATTTTAACATTGTCAACTAGTATTAAAGGATCCTTATTTTTAAAACTTATTTTTCAGTAATGATTACAAGATGGAAAATATATGGATTTCATAGGTGTGATATTCTTCTTTGCTCAAACACATTTTTTTTTACATTTTTCCCATGTTCCTTTTTCTCTACTGTCCACATACCATCTACCTATCTACTTGTGTATTCATTTTATTTATTATTCAATGATAAATGATATCTATATAGGGTAATTTTCTTTATTAATATGCATGCACTATTTCCACAAGAATTACTATGCACTTTTTACTTATTAACATCCCAAACTCCCTTTATGCATTCAGTAAGCACTCATTGAGGGCTTATTGAAGGCAGGGGACACAGAGATGAAGGAAGATATATTTATAGTAACAAAAGAAAAAGGACCAGTCTCCTAAAAGACATGGTCTTACAAGTAAATATGTGTTTTTCTGTGGGTTTATTGATAAAAATAAAAAAAGACGCATTTTTCAATCAGTTTCAAAAAATTAAGATCTTGTTGACATGGATTTTGACAGGTGGTAGGACCTCAACAAATGGAAGAAATCTCAAATAAGACATTCTAAATTTCTTTTCCAAAATATCTCACAACATACATTTGAATGAAAAAAATAATGTGTGGGTAAATAGGGTACGAATGAAACTCGTTAATCTATTTAACATCCTGAAGATAGTGGGCATGAAAACAATATACTATTATTTTCATTAAATTTCTGTCATAGTGATATTTTCAGTAAATACATTCTAAAAATAGTCTATGTCTATCAAACTGAAAAAGTAAGTGAAGTCACCTCCATTGGTCACTGTAGACTCTGAGCCAAGTCAGCTCTTGGAGTGGCTCCCAGAACTGACATTGATTTAAGTAGGAACTGCATACACAAATCTCAGCATTGAAACTAGCTGATGGATAGGATGTTACTATAAAGAGCAAATCTGTAAAATGTCTCAAATATTAGTAACAGCCAAAAGGGAAAAAAATGGCATCTAATCAAATGTCAAAGTAGCATCAAGTAGAGCCAGTTTTGTCCCCAGAACAGTACATGTGGTTCTTGGTGACTAAGTCAAGCTACATTATCTCAAGACTAAAATACTGAAATATGTAACCTTCAACTGCTCCAAGTAAAGGCATCAATAAAATGGCAAATCAGTGTTAAAAAAAAAATCAAATGGCAAATAAAGAAAATACATATATTTATATGATTTATGTCTTAGGAAAATGAAACAATAGAAAAGAACATATATAAAATAAGAGAAAAAAGCAGTGAGATTCAGATGAACATCTGTAGTTAAGAAACACTCTAGAGTGACCCCTTCAATATGGGAATTTGGATGTGTTACCTCTTCTTAGGGAGCTCTTTAGTGGCCTATCATTCCTTTCACAATAGATAAAAAGGTGCCTTAACAAGGAAATGCAGTATTACTCATGGCTTGGCTACTACCTACCTCTGTAACCCCTCTATACCATATTTCTCTTGATCATACCATTTCCTCCAGCCCCACAAATCATCAGCAGTTTCACATGGCTATTAGTGGAATTTCTTTTTTTAGTAGGTCCGTGGTCTCAGGAATTCGAAGAGTGAACCCACAGACCGCAGATCAGTGGTAAGATAGGATTTATTAGACAGAAAGGAATACAAAAAGATTAAAAAGCACCAGAGCTTCTGGACAGAAACCCTAAACAGCACCAGAACTTCTGTCAGAGGTAAAGACCCAAGTCAGAAGTCTCCATGTGGGTCCTTTGTCTAAGGGTATAAGGTCTTATGAATTACATTTGGCAAGGATTTGGTAGATGGAAACACTTTTTCAATGTTAATGAGTATTATTGACAAATGAATGAATACAGTCCCTCCAGGTCAGGGCAAAAGATCAGGATGTTCCCTTCATGAAATTGACCAGGCCTAGGAAAACTGCAGTCCCTTGTCCAGCCTTGAATGGAGGAACCCTATATCAATGCTCCCTTGTAACAAAGGCCATTTATGCTCCTTATTTTTACTGCGAGGCTCTTTCCTTCCCTCTTAAACAAATCTCTATTCCTTCATTTGCTCAATCATCACTTCAAGTAAGTGAACCAGATCAATTCTTTACTATGGAACTCTTAGAAACTTGTTCTTTTATATTTTGACACTCCCTCACTAGTCCTACTATAAGTCATGTGTATTTTATTCATTGATTTTATCTATAATACCTAGTCCTCTTCTTTGTATACGAGGAAAAACTCAATGAATGCTGAGTGAATAAAGAAGATACCAAGGGAAATTTTAATAACAACCATAGTAATTACTGACTGAATTACTGTAAAGATAAAAACAAGTAACTGTAAGTAAATTGAGCTCATAAATTATTACTTTATTTCTTTAATTCATAGATAGAGGCTATCTGTATTACTTTCCAGTAATTGTGAGGCCTAATACTAGACACTTTTGGAATATGGAGAGAACATTATTGTCTATATGGATAAAAATTTAGTTTTTTCTCAAAGTTTTTTCTTAAGTTCCTACATTCTCAAAGGAGCTTTCTACAGGAAGATTATGAAAAAGTTAAATGCCGATTCTGAGATTGTGCAGCAGGAAAAATCAGCATCAGAAATGGCATTGAGAATGATTCATTAAAACAAATAAAACAAGAATAAATTCTACAATGGAGAATTTTAAAATAGTCTTCGTGCTTGTGATTAGCTAAACCTACTGAGGTGCTGGCATAGTGGAATTGCTTTTAGTGGCTCTGATCCTGAAAAATGCAGGAAAATACTGTAAAAACTGTTAGCAGTATAATATTAATAAAGCTTTTAAACAATGTCTCATGTGAATGTGTTGCCTTAAGAATTTCAATGGTTAAGAAATACAAAGCCATTCATTAACATTAGAAGCCCATGTGTCATGAGAGCCTGAACTGTAATTAACAGAACAGAATTAACTCATCATAAAAAAAAAAATAAAAGAAGGAGGAGGAGGAGGAAAAGGAGGAGGAGAAGAAATATTAGAACTAGAAAATTACCAAAAACAATTGTAATGGACAACAGCATTAGCACTGGAAAACCTAGAGACACTTTATTTATTTATTTAATTTTCTGCATTTTTCGGCCAGGGCTGGGCTTGAATCCACCACCCCCAGTATATGGGGCTGGCACACTACTCCTTGAGCCACAGGTGCTATCTGAAAACCTAGAGACACTTAAAAGTGATGAGAACAACCCCTTAAGATAGTGGCAAGAAAATTGAACCATGTGTTTTCAGAACTGAACTTACCCAAAGAATTCCAGGTTTTTGGAGAATTATTAGTGAATAAAACACATAATATGATGTAGTTATTAGGAACCAAAAAGTATGTAAATAGGAAGGTATATTTTAATAGAGTTGTGTCTTCAAAATCACTTATGGATGATGTAACTATTAAAGCAGTTCTATCATTGTCAAATACACAAGTATCTCAGAAGCAGGTATTGGTAGAAATGTTCTGCAGTATGTCAAAACTGTAGAAGAATACCAAAATGATAATAACGTAATCCATAACAACAATAATATATTGTTTTTATGTTAAAAGTAGATATTTTATAAAGTTTTATCACAGAGGAGGCTGAGAGGCTAAATTATTCATCCATAGTGTAGAGCTATTAAGTGGTAGGTAAAATCAATTCTCAAACCTATATTATTTGACTCTAAGTACCATATTTTAATGTAATAGTCCATAGATAATGCCAAAGAAACAGAAACAAAATTCCCAAATTTATATCTATAAACTGGTACTTGTGGAAGAAAAATGATATGATTTTGTTAAAGCACAAACTTTCCTATATCTTCAGTCACATTTGGGCAGCAGAGTGGCCCGATAGGAGATAAATCACAGATGTATTTCTAGTATGTTCAGATGCTAATTCCTATCATTTTAAAAATACATACTTTTCTACTAGACTTTACTTCATTTACTTTTATACTCTGTTCAGCCTATGTAGTGCCTTGTACGTACTTGGGCAAAGCATCCATGTCTTTACATTTATGTATAGCTTAAAAGTCTTTCCCATAACTATTAAACACATTTTGTTGCCCAACCAAAATTTATCTTCCCATTTTTTTCTTTTTGGGTGGACACTGATTTTTTGTGGAAATTCAACTCTTCCTCACGCAAGGAAATCTCATATAGCAAGCCTCACTCCATAGAACACCATCTAGTAAGGTAAGTTAAATCAGTCATTGCAATCTCATTATCTTTTCCTGTAATTTTTACAGGATTCCAAGCATTAGCCAATCATTACATCCTATAATGATTATTATTTAATCCATAGACAAAGCAATCAGTTAGTAGGACAACATTTTCTTTCGTATTTCAGGATAGATTTTTCTCCTTCTCTTAGTAGGTAGGAGCAAAGAAAGTTTGCCCCTCCAGCTAGGGCTGCTGGCTGTCATATGTGATCACAGCAGAAGTTGATCCAAAGGCTGAGCTAATATAGGGAGGCCAGAGTCAAGGGACTTAATAGAAAAACAACCAGAGTCAACTAGCTTGCTCCCTGAGCTTATGTTCCCTCTTGCTGTGTGGTAATGTGTCTCCTTATTTGTAGAGTTGGTTCCAATCACACTGTGCTCTTGTTTGAGAGCATCTTAATTGATGTAAGACACATAATTTGGTTAATAATATAAAAGCTACATTTTAAGATGAGTATCTGCTCTAGGAGGTAGTTCCTACATAAACTGCATGGTAAAGTCCTTTCTCTTGACTTCCAAGTTTGCATTTAAAGGAGTTTAGGAAACTTCACCCCCAAAAGTGACACTTCAGTATGCTGATTACTTTGAACTGAGGGCACTTGGGGAATAGTGAATGTAGGCAGAGGCTTTCTCTCAGCTCCCCATATCCGCCTAAAGATGGATCTTCCAAATAAAACTCAATTGTTGTGAATCCCCTTCCCAGAAATCTTACAGACCCGAGAAGATTAACTCTAACACAGGAGAGGAGAGGAGAGGAGAGGAGAGGAGAGGAGAGGAGAGGAGAGGTTGACGGGGACCATTACCTATTCCTCTGAGGACTGCTCCAGGAAAACTTTTATTACCTATTTATTACCTGAGAGACTTTCTATCTGCATAAGAACACTCCTTATTGCCATACATTTCCTCCCTTCACCCTCCCATAACTTGTAGCACTGCCACACCCTAGAAGTTCCAAGCCACTACTCCTTTATAGCTGGGGATGCTATTAAGCTTCATCTAATGTTTCTTTGAGTTTCATATTTTGTAGGCATTCCATGAATATATATGTAATTAAATATGATTTTTTTCCTTAATCTTTTTTCAACTTAATTCATAACCCAGCCAAGGAAACTACAAGAGTAGAGGGAAGCCATTTTTTACTCTTCTGCATATTCAAGAAAAAAAAATTCAAATAAAAATTGTATTATATCTCCCAGTCCTAACACAGTAGTTTCATTCATGTATAAGCATGATATTTTACTTACTAAAAAATATTCAGAAAAATAGTCATAATGATACTTTGAGTAATGGCATCACAAAACACTATTTTATCATTTGTTGAAAGGTCAGACAGTGTTACTTTCTGCTTAAAATCATCCAATGAAATCACATTGCACTCAAAATACTGTTTTCTAACCAAAGCTGGGGCCTCCCTCTTCAATTAATTTGGCCTCTGGTCTAAGGACTCATAAATAATAAAGTCTTATTCTTCAGGCCTCGGTACGGTGCAAATGTTACCTCCTCTGAGAGGCTTTACCTTTTGCCTCTTTTAAAAGTCATCTCTTTCTTCAGTTACCCTCTACGGTGTTTATCATGCTATTTACTTTTTTCATAGTTTTATCTGTAGCCTGAAAGTGATGTTTTGCTTTTTTCTTTACTTGTGTATCTCCAAGTTCCTTCATGAGATTATAAATTCCATCCTGCTTGTCATCTCAGTATTTACTTCCCAACAAATAGGATAGTACCTCTCTAACAGTAGGTAATCAACAAATATTGGTTGAATACACGAGTGAATGACTAAATAAATGAGTGGCTTCTCAAACACCAGAGTTTCCCCAGTTTTGTTTTATAGCACAGCAGATAATATGTGGAATGTATTTTCCTATACAAATCATAAGGAAAGTAGTGGTCAATTGGACTTAACACGCCAATCTGATACACATTTGCATGGAATATCCTCCTTCATCTTAACAGCTTATTAATTTTCCATTCTGTAATTTAGTTAGACTTTCTTCTTTGAGTACTCAGAGAAGCTCTAGTTAGCTTTAGATAGCTAGGACTAGAAAGCTAGCAGTGACTGGGGAAGGAGGGAAAATAAGATGAAATTTTGCAGTGCAGAGCTTCTAAATCGCCTACTCTACCTCCTATTCCAACTGAAAAATTGAGCCTCAATGGCGTATCTTTGATGAATAGCTTGGCAATTTCAAAGCTGTGAATTTTTTCTCTGTTTACCTGACCTTAAATTGCAGTGAAATCCACAAGCATTTAAAAGTACAAAGACTGCAGGGCCTTTCCTGACACTCATTTCACAACTACAATCACCCAACTCAAAACACACGTGAATAGTACTGAATGTGAACACTTTAATAGGATTTTTTTTAATAAAATGAAAAGACATATGCACTAGTCTGTACTCAGTTTTTCCACAATTTGAATTTAGGTTGACAATATAAAATATTTTTTCATTACAGATATAATAGAAATTCTGTCTAATTCCTAATCTATGATATTACTAAGTTAAAAATATGTTCATTCTCCTACAGAGGTAAGGAAAATTATTTAATCTGCCAAATATATTACCAGTAGAGTATTTACTATTTCTTTTATTTTCTGTATTCTGATCTTTTGTTCCGATGTTTTGCTGACCTTGGAGGGACTGCATCTCTCAGAATTAGCCAGCACTTAGAGATAGCAGATAACTCACTAAAGAACACATTGAGCTACTATTTACATGACATTTGAAATTATGTGTATCTTTTAAAGACATAGAATTAGAACTTATGACACCACAATTATAATTTTTAAATGAATAAATAATAACTCCATGTTTTTTTAATACTCTCACAAGACCTAAAAATACCAGAAAAGTTCAAATTTGTTTTAATACACAAATACAAATAGCTGGGTGTTGTGGTGGGTGCCTGTAGTCCCAGCTACTTGGGAGGCTGAGGCAAGAGAATCACCTAAGCCCAGGAGTTGGAGGTTACTGTGAGCTGTGTGATGCCATGGCACTCTACCGAGGGTGATAGAGTGAGACTCTGTCTCTACAAATATATAGATATATATACACAAAATGTGACTCCACTCAGCAGCCTACTATAATGATTTACCACATCAATTTAGTTGAAGGTTTCAAAATGTCTTTGGGGAAATAAGATAATCATTTCTAAGAATGTAGTTAAGTGTAAAAAATAAGAAAAGATCATAGGATCCTCATTCCCACCTAAGGAAAATGGCACAATACACCAGTGGACATAAGGAAGTCCAGCCTGATTCAACCCTGAGGTTGAAATGGGGGTGTGTGCCCCTTCTCTGGTGCTTTAAACATGTCTAGCTATAGATATCCTAATTTTCTGTATTTGCTTGGGAATGTTCCCCAGTGATCCTAGATCACACTTTCTCTTCTGCTGATCCTGAGCTCTGTGCTCTGCATTACCACAGCCATATTTTGGTTGGTATCTTACTATCTTCTCAACTGCCTTATTTTTCTATCTAAGTAAGAGATAATTAACATGCTTTCTTAAACCTGCCACAAGAAGCAGTTTCAAATAAAATCAACTCTAATTAATTGATTTTACAAAACCACAATTGTGAGGAATAGACATTAGCTCTGTGGTAAGGTATAAAGTGCCTTCAATTAGAATCATGTTAACTTCTTTTTTTTTTTTTTTGAGACGGGCCTCAAGCTATCCCCCTGGGTAGAGTGCCATGGCATCACCACAGCTCATAGCAACCTCCAACTCCTGGGCTCAAGCAAGTCTCCTGCCTCAGCCTCCCAAGTAGCTGGGACCACAGAATCATGTTAACTTCTAATGAGAAAGTCATAAGAAATCTTTGGTTCTTTAGTTCCACAAATAATATAAAAAAATATATTATCATAGGTATTTACATAGCAATAGATAGGAATATAATACTATTATGCCATAGTTTTTAATATTATATAATACTAATTATATATGCAATCAAAAACTACTATTTCTGGAAAGTAGTCACTTGCCTTGTTAGGCTAGTAGGTTTTTCAGTTAAGTATACAAAGAAGTTCCTTTTTGTGCATTACATGTTATTTTCTCTAGACTGGTGCTACACACTATAGGTGTAGATGGCCAGTTTGTGTGTATCACTATGCATGCTGCGCTTATTTCCATCAGAGGCCATGGGATAAACAGATAGTGATGGATGGGGTGATGGGACATGTATATTCCACTCAGCTTGAATTTGGAACTGGGTTTAAGTTCCTTTCTCTGGATTTAATCCTCTACTATAGAGGCTTCAGTGCCAAAATATGACAGTACATTTTTTTTTTACTATCAGATTCTGAGCTAAGAATTCAGAAGCCAGTTTAATTCTTTGTTGTAAAAGACTTTGTAAAACTCTAGGGACCGTCAGGATACCAAATGTGGTGAGTGCTATTCCTTCAGTCCACCACAGTATCCAGCACAAGTTCATGGAGAATCTATGGCTTTGGGAAGAGTGGAAAATGAGGCCTGTGGAAAAGATAGTGACCCATCTGTGTCAAGAACTATGGTTGATAATGGTGATGGATGGTTGAAAGTGGTGAAGACAAGGTTCTAGTAAGCAGTCTGTAGGAACAGGATACAGACAAGGCAGGTCAGAACAGGAAAGAGAGAAATGGGATTACCATAGATGTAGCAAAGGACATTGTTTAGTATATAGCCATGCATGGGGTTCTCTCTGGGATGTCTCTAAAATGTTGATTCTTTGTTGACTTTCACCTTTAGGAGCAGATAAAGATGGAGCCACTATAATTCAAACATAAGGCAAAAATGACTTCCTTTGCCTACACAGTCTTTAAATCCAGAAGACATACAGTATGTAAGAAATTCATAGGATTGAAAAGTTTTTGAGGATGTATAAATAAATATTGGTAACTGATTATTTTCATTGTTTACTTTAAAATAATTTATTTGTCCATGATATATTTCAGAAGAAACATAATCTTTGACTTAAAAACTGCAGCGAGGAAACTGAGGACATGGTGAATTTCTTTGTTAAAAACAAATTGAGTCTCTACTATGAGTATCTTCAATAAAAGTAGGAATGTGAATTATCTGAAAAAATATATATATATAAACCTGATGGTTTTATTTTAAATAATTCTAATCAGTTTTTGTGTTGAATCTATTTTTCATTTGACTGAGATGATTGATTTTTATAAACTACATTACAGCTGAGAGGTTATGTATGGCATTTGGCACAGAGATCTAAAAAAGTAATCATAAGTTGTTTATTATTTCTAAGAAATTGATGGTATCATTATATTATTTATTTCAGATTTCTCCAAGGACATTCTTTAGTTTTACTATGTATTTTCTAATGAAAAACATGACATAAAAAATTTCTGTCCAGAAGCAGACACATTTAATTTGGTTTTAAATGTATTTAAATCATTTGGAATGGGAAACATTTTATCAGATAAATTCAAATGAAGCATCTAGTGCTAAAGTAAATTCCTGATTTTATAGACTTTTTGAGTTTGGCTTCCTAGAAGGTCAAATGGACTCTTAGTACAACTGTATACTGGTACTGGTGGTGGCTCTTTTAAAATTTATACGGCCTCAAAATTGAATAAAAACCTTCACTAAAAAGATGTTCTCCAAAATAAATATCACTATGATTTTATTAAAAGATAAAATACACTGCTTATTTTTAAAAAGGAGTTTTTAAAATCTGAATGTGTTTTGCTGATCAGAACATACACTCCTCATAAAAATTTATGTCCGTACGTGGAAAACTAACTCCGAGATGTTGCTGGGCTTTTGCACATGAGCAGACTGCTGGCAGCTAATCTCCCTGATTATGCAAAGATGGAATTATAGCAAAAATTACTGACAGGCTGGTAGGTTTGGATCCTGTACTTCAGAAGTGGTGAATTGTTTCCTTTATGTTCTGTGACAAATGACCTACCTAGCTGCTTGGCCATGCAGAGAAGCTTGGAACAAGCAGAGAAGCTGACAAGACTGCTGATCCTGGTGAAAGCTGATTGTAAAAAGTAAACTTACGCTGAAAACAGATTCTCTCAGTATAATTAAGTAAATATTCTTTCAGTTATAAATGTTGCATCAGCTAATTATTAAAATTACTATGAAATTTATTTCTAACTGTATTCCACAAGCAAACCCTGTATGCACTATTGCTTTAGAACTAATACAGTCAACAAGAGTCTATACACACATACAGTATATACATGTATACAAATACATATGTGCATTGTGAGGACAGAAAAATTAAATGAAAATGTCAACTGGGTAGATTTTTACCTCTTTTGATTGAGGAATATATATGTAAATAAAATATACCGAACTTTCTGGAAAGCATTCAGCCCTATATGTCTCTATTTTTCATATTACCTGGCTATATACTTTCCAGACAGCCTGAAAAGCACTATATATGTGCATACAGCCTAGATCCATCACATGCACAGTTTAAAGTAGGATTCGTGCTCTTATGAGAATCTGCACCCCCCACTGATGTGACAGGAGGTGGAGCTCAAGTTCCTAACAGGCCACAGACTGTTAACTGGCCCACAGCTGGGGGTTGGTGACTGTAGCCCTACTTGATAAGAATTGAAACTGAACTGAATGTATGAGTCAAAAACTCATATTTCTTCAACCCTCCTCGGTCCTGTGGTTTCAATTAAATAGAACTCAAAAAATGGAGGAGTTTTATTCAAAATTACAAAGTATGTTTTCTTTTGACACTCTTGTGATTTATTCCCAGTTGCCCTCACACAATAACTCAGGTCAATTTAGCGTGTGATAAATTGCTTTATCTCTTTGCTACTTATCTAAGGAGCAGATTTTATGTTAAGAAAATAGAAGATATATTGTACTCGTCTTCACTTTAGCTGATGAGCTGCTAAAATATACTCATGTAATTATGGAGAATATCAAAATCCAAAGGCTTCTGGTATCCCTATTATACCAGAGCTTGATCTGTCTAGTAAATGACCACATTTACCTCAGAGAGGAAACTGAAACCAGTAAATTCCCACTCTTCCATCATCTAAATGATTTATGTCTAAAGTATCATTCTTCCTTCTCAGCATTGTAAACAAACGTTTTCTGTTTTGTTTAAGGATATTTCCTACTGAGGCCAGGTGTGGCGGCTCATGCCTGTAATCCTAGCACTCTGGGAGGCTGAGGCTAGTGGATTGCCTGAGCTAGCAGGTTCGAGACCAGCCTGAGCAAAAGTGCCACACCCGTCTCTAACAATAGCTGGGCATTGTGGTGGGAACCTGTAGTCCAAGCTACTTGGGAGGCTGAGGCAAGAGAAAATTGCTTGAGCCTAAAAATTGGAGGTTGCTGTGAGCTATGATGCTATAGCACTCTACTGAGGATAACAAAGTGACACTCTGTCTAAAAAAACAAAAAACAAAAAAAAGGATATTTTCTATTCTATAGATCTGCTATACTCTCCTTTTCTCAGAGTTATATCCTTGCTTTCATGCTTTCAAGTTTTCTCTCTATCTCAGGTATTTCCCTTCAATATACAAATTATTTATCTTTTCTATCATTTTAAAACAAAGCAAAAAAATGCATAAGAATAAAACCACCCTGCAAAGCTACTTAATCTCAAAATATATGTCCTTTTTTTCCCCCACTCAAACTTGTGATTGGATTGCTTTGTCCTTCTATTTTTCAATATTATAGTCTCTCTTACTACCTTACCCAGAATGAGGGATTTTCTTTACATGTATGGCCTACTGGTTTTCAAACCTATATGTTATCCAAAACATTTCTCATGACCATACCTAATGATCTATTTGCTTATTGAAATCATCTATCTGGATATCATAAAAATAAACCAAAATCAGTATGTATGTTACAGAATTCATAATCTTTCCAAAACCTGGTTTTAAATTTGTTATTGCTGACAATGACATTTGCCAAATTACCTAAATTATTCTACACTATATATTCACTTTATTTATCTTGCACAATCATTTACCAA
Source organism: Galagoides demidoff (assembly GCA_963574575.1). Classification (NCBI taxonomy): domain Eukaryota; kingdom Metazoa; phylum Chordata; class Mammalia; order Primates; family Galagidae; genus Galagoides; species Galagoides demidoff. The sequence goes on along the minus strand of CAUYQV010016965.1, from coordinate 1,277 downwards.
GATTTGTATTTCACCTCTTTTATATCTCTCCAATTGATCTTTTCACTTTGATTCTTTTTTTAGTGTGATGCATTTGGAAAATATGCCTTCTGTTGTGTTCCTTCTCCTCCCATGATATCCTTGTATTAGTTTCACATTACCTAATGATTAAATCCAAAATCTATTGAAGAGCAAATAGAGCATTCTTGGGCTAACTTTTGCCTACTTACATGTATTCAATACCATGTACATTCATAAATTATACTACCCAAGACCTAGAAAGAATAAACCTTCTATTGCTGATACACAACTGAATCTACAACCCTGTGATTTTACAAATTCTCTTCTATCTGCTGGATGTTCTCTTTTTCTCCAGGTCTATATTACTGCAGTTACTTAAACACCAAGACTCAATCTGTTTCTCTCTCTCCCCTCTCTCAGTAGCCTTTCTAATGTTAATAAACAACAGCAACAAAAATATCTACCAAAAAATAAAATATTCCATCTATTCAACTTCAAAGTAACACATACCTCTATTATTATTTTATTATACCACATTTACTTTTTCTGTACTCTTTATTAGAACAAATGTTCTATAAGAGAAGAAAATTGCTTCTATTTAGAATCCAATGACTAGGGTGACAAGGTATTAATTGTTTAAATAATCTCAAAATAAAATACATGTTTTTCCACTCCCTGGTTTGGTAGTCTGTGGGATTCAGCAAGACTTGCCTCCAGGATGCAGCTTCAATTTAGGTTTTCTCCACATTTTTTCACCCTTTATTTCATGACATACTTTTGTGTTATCAGGTTAAATAGTGATAAAAATCACTTTGTCCTACAGAATTATACTATTCAATATATTTGATTATTCAAAATTTAAAGTTCAAAAAAGAATAAAAATTTTATCCATATAAATGAATTTTGTTGGAAATCTAATTAACTAGGGGAAAGTGTCAATATTCCTTTTGATTTATAGAAAACTCTTAAATTTACATACTTCTTTCAAAATTTTTTAAAAAGCATAAGTTACAAAAGAAATATGAATAAATATATATTTCACAAATTCTTGAATTATAAATAATTAGTCTAGAATTAGTAGTAGTATAGAAATTGAATATTTCTATAAACACAAACTGTGCCCTTTTTTTTGAGATGGAGCCTCAAGCTATCCCCCTGGGTAGAGGGCCATGGCATCACAACTCATAGCAACCTCCAACTCCTGGGCTCAAGCGAGTCTCCTGCCTCCGCCTCCCAAGTAGCTGGGCCCACAGGCGCCCACCACAACACCTGGCCAT